>JACEIK010001879.1:43862-57265 GCA_018107945.1 Datura stramonium
CCTAAGCCTATAACACTACCCTGAAATACAAAATAGTATTGATTTTAGCTTTCTAATGGTGGTAAGGAATTAGGTTCTCTTGCTAAAAGAAGTAAGGTTTTTAATGTTCCTTAAGAAAATCATCAAGGGAAATAGTATCATTCTTTAATCTTTTCTTCTTTGCCTCCATCAATCACTAGTCATTTGAATAATCACCTTGTTGCTCGTTGATCATATTTTCTTTTCCCAATGAAATATCAGTGCTTAGGTTCTTATCATCACTCTCTTTCTTCATCCATTCATATAAGTTTTAATTTGTTAACACCCAATAAATCAGGTACTTTGTCAGTCACTTTATCTCTTCCACCCTTCATCAATATCCATGAATGAATTTTTAAATACAAACCAACCTATTCTAATTTTCTTAGACAGTCCTCACAATTTTTTACTCATCAACTCCCATCAATATCATTCCTTTCTATCCTAAGCTTTATTCTTCTTCTTCATAATCTACCTTTTTTCCTCTGCATCACTGCTTCCCTTCCTGTTGATCTCTTGAGCACATGAATTTGAGGCCTTTGTTAACTTCTAAGAATTTTGGAATTTTAAAAAAAGTGAATTGCCACTGGTGTACTCAGAATTTCTTGAAATAAATAGGAAGTGTTTTGAGAGGTCAATACTTGTAGGAATGAATATGTAATCAAGCCTCTTGTGACTGGATTTAAGGCTGATGATATATGTGATTTTTGTAAGATGATACCGACATGTAACTTAGGAATCTGATTTGATGGTGTAGAAGTGTAGAAAAGATGAGACAACTATTTATTTGAAAAAGAGATGCATACCTGACTTATCATAAGAATCAGGTTTTTTGACTTGCTCTTCTCATCATGGATGAGACTTCTCCAGAGTTGGGATAAAATCATTATACTTCATTTAGTTTCCTCGATCATTCCATATGTGCATACCAGTTAAGGTATAAACTGAGCTAGATATTTATCTCACTTTTGTCCAACAACACTTTGACTAGTCTTAGCCAATCATCAATGAAATCATTAAAGTACTTGATTTCTTTTTTATCAAATCAAGCTCTAGGGAGTTCGCTTCACCAAAATCTATGAAAAAAATATTTTTATTGATCATCTTTAAATGGGAAGTTATTTCCTTATCTTTGTTGTTTCGATCAATTTCCCTATCTATTGTTCTTCATGCTCAATCTTCAAAAAACCAAGTTCTTTGTATGATTTCTTATTTGTTCACCTAGGATCTTATAAATTTATTGATTTAATCTTTTCTATACATCAATATATGGTGTATATTCCTATCATCAAACATCCTCTCTCCAGCTTCTTCTCTCCCCAAGCAATCATATCATATCGACACTTTCTCCTTGTCTTCAATAGAATTTATTTTTTTCAATCAATGAACTAGCCGGTGGCCTACATGATTTGGTTGAATTCAACTATTACTTAATTTTGTGAACTCAAAAGATTCAGTAATTGATTCTTTAGAGGATTCATGACGTCTGCTTGTAGATTCATTTGTGCGCTTTTCTTCAAAGGACCAGGTTCCTAGTTTTACAACAATTGAGAAATTGGCCTAAGTCATCATTGATATGTGGCACACTTCTATAATTAGACTTGTATATTTATAACCTGAGAGTGGAACTTTCCAAATATTCATAATGCATTCCACACACCCTGTTGATAGTCTTTTGGTTGGAGGATTTTTCTCTTTCTTTTGTCATGTGTCAAGATCTATTCATATATCTTGCTTCCTCCTACCTTAAAATTTTCTTTCAGATCATATATGAATCTTTGGAACCCAAACCAATTGGGTCCCTTTATGTAATAAAAAGGATTTCTTCTTGATTATCTTGGTTGATATGAAGAACCAGGTTCTTCTTTCCTCCTTTTCTTGACATAATTTTTGTTTCTTTGAGTTGACTTGATTTGGCCTTGCATGTATTCTTTAAATGTTCATAGTCTCTATAGTGGAAGCATAGTCAATTAAATGATATATAAATACTCTCACTTTAATTGATGGTATTTCCCTCTTTGTATATATACCTTGTCTACAACTATTATGATTCCCATGCAAGAAAGTCAACATTCTTGAGGACCTGATCCATTAAAGTGTGCTACTTAGCTCATTCATTGTAACACCCCCAAAAGTTTCGTAGACCAAAATCCAGACTTAGCATAAAAATTTAAAAAATTTAGTTTCAAAATGACTCAGATAATGAGTCGTTATCAACAACAACAACCCTTTTCCTGAACCATTGTCAGCCCTACAAGTTGTTATTCAGGAACAAACGAGACATGGAATGACCCATTGTAAGGAGTAATGAGTCATCCTGTTACTCGTTCTTAGTTCAAACACCTGTCCAAACCTTTCCCAGAACCAACGATCCTAGTGACGAGTCATTGGAGGAAAAAACGACTTGTCATATTGAATCGTTAGGTGAAAATCAGAAATCATGCAAGAGCACAGCAGCAGCAATGAGTAGATAGAATGAGTCATTGTATCATCTAATGGATCGTTGGTATGGCTCATTGGGAGAGATCTAGAAACTATGCAAGTTTTTTTAGGGGCAATGATTAGGTTAGATGACCTATTGTATCCTATAATGAGTCGTTCGATTCACCTATTGTGAGAAGTCTATAGTCTGTCCAAAACCTTTCCAGTGGCCATGATAGGCTTCAACGACTCGTTATTGTGTTCAATAGGTTACTTTGTCTGTCCGTTATTTAGTTTCAGTAACCAGGATTTTCAGACCCAAGACCAACGACTAGTCCCAACAGGTCGTGGTCACAACCAACGACCCATTGAACCTCGATGCGCAGTTTTCTAGACTTTCTTCCAGAGGCATTTTTGTAACTTCTTGTTAGTTTAACACCTAAACTACATCATTTTAGTGTACTTCTGCAAGGGATTAAGGGGGAGTTGATTGACCTTCCTCCCTCACTTCTCACTTTTATATCAGATCAATACAGAAAAGGTCAGATCTTCCTCTTAAGTCAAGAGCTAGGGCATCTTTTCCTTCTATAACAGCCTGAAACTTTCCTAGATCAAACTCAGACCTTGCATGAAAAATCAGGGAAAATCAGAAAATTTTATCACAGAACGACCCAGACAACGGGCCATTGTCTGAGTCATTGCCAGCTCTGCAGAATTTCCTTCGGGGAACCAATGAGGCATAGGATGACTCGTTGGAAGGAGTAACATGTCGTCCTATCATCCGTTGCACCCTAAGTTCAGAAATCTATCATACATCTCCCAGAAGCAACGAGTGGGACCAATGACTCATTGTCACCTCTGACGTGTCATCATTTCCACCTGTCTCCATATTTCATGTCCAGGCAGTGATGTCCACGAGCAGACACAACGACCCTTTGGTTCTACCAATGAGTCATTGTGTCATCCATTAGCGGAGGGACCAAGTATTCCTTCCAATGACAACGAGAGGTACCAATAACCTTTTGGTCCATCCAATGAGTCGTGTTCCCCTTCGTTTCTAGTTTCCAGTGAGCCCCAATTCCAGGCCCAAGACCAATGACCGGTCCCAACAAGTTGTGATATCAACCAACGACTCGTTGTGTGACCCATTGGTCCCTATCGGGCAGTTTTTAAGATTTTCTTTCAGGGGTATATTTGTAACTTACTATATTTTTAATCCCTAAACTATGTCATTTTAGGAACGTTTAGGAGAGAATCAAAGGAGTGATCGACGTATTCCTCTCTCAACAGTCAGACTCAGTACGAAAAACTCTTAGAGAGATTCCTCGGGGCAAAGCTAGGGCATTCGACTTTTCTTCTCAATTTTTTATGGGTTTTCTCGGGGATTTCTACACTAGGTATGTGAGAATTTAGCAATAATTGTCCTTCCCTTGTGCCCCAAACATCACCTAAATTTTCTCATCAGTTCTAAGCCCTGAGACTTTCAAATTAGAGGAATTTTTCGATCATGTTCCCATTAAATCATGGGAAATGTTGTTCATACTATTTGTTATTATATTTCTACTATATTGTAATTGCCCAGAAACCCAAAGATTAGACTTGGGACTCAAAAAGGGAAAATTTCAGAAAAAATTGAAAACCTGGCACCAATCACAGAACGGGTCGTCAAGTGACCCATTGGAGTGCCCACGAGTCGTGGGGTGACTCACGGGAAGACCTGGTGAAGAAGTTCTAGGTTATGGGAAAAATCTACCCCACAGGTGACCCAACGAGTCGTAGTCAGTCCCCATGACCCGTTAGGTCAGTCGTGGGAAAGGGCAAAGGGAAGTATAGAGTGTTTGAGGTAGTGTACTTGACGGTTGGTGACCACGAGTTGCGGTCCCAGCAACAACTCGTTATGTATCTTGTGACCGGCTATAGTCAATTATTAGGTAGTGCACCTAACGAGTGTCACCACGAGTCATGGTCACTGACAATGACCCGTTAGGTCACCCGTTAGGATCACCTGACAATTTGTCCATGCAACTTTCTAAGGGCTATTTAGTAACTTCCCACTCTCCTAATCTTTAAACTATGTCATTTTGGACATAAATTCAGACCTATTAGTGGGAATGAATGGCCTCTCCCTTTATTTCCCATGTTCATTCTCAGAAAAATATCGAAAAGTCTCTCAAGAACTCTCAGAGCAAGGCTCAGGGTTTCTCATTCATCTCAGAAATTCAAGCTTACTCCTCAAGGGAATTTTTAGCCATGTATGTGGGAATTCAACAAGAAAATTGTTCTTCCCTTGTGTCCCCCAAAACCCTCTTATAGTTTCTCTATCAGTTTTAGCCTCGAGTTTCCGAATACGAAGAGATTACATGTTGTTATTCATTAATTTCACATAGATGATATCCATGCTTATTATAGATATGATCTCCAACAGTTCTTACCTAAATTGTTGATGTTCTTGTAAAAGTGAATTTAAGCTCTAAATTTTCGAGTGAAGGCTATTTGCGTATTAAATTCCGTCTAGTTTGTAAAGTGTGATTTGGGCTGATTTTCTAGTGTTTCTTATTGTCTAGATGCTGAGTAAATACTCCATTAAAAAGAATGACTTTAGCCCTGGCACGAATAAGAAAGCTATAACACTGCTTGACGGGTGAGATTTCTTTAATTCTTGATATTTTTGCCATATTATGGAATTCCCATGTTGTTGGAATGAGTAGAGTTCTCTATTAGCTGCTTAGTAGTTCAGTTCAGTTAGAACGTAGAACCTCTTCAGAACTATACAAAATTTGTCAACTGATCAGTTTGACTTCAGTCTTTTCCTGAGGTGTCAATAGTGCCTCCCAATTATCATATTTAGAATCCAGTTTATTGGTCCATTAGCCGGTCATGAAATTTTAGATATATAGCTCTGACTAGCCTCAGGACCCCAGTTCAGGTTATAGTTTGTTCTTAGACAGGTTACGATGCTTCCAGATAAGCAGCTCTGACCAGTCTAGAACCCAATTTCAGAATCTGGTCCGATAAGACTCTTAGGGTACTTGCAATTATATGTTCCTAATTAGTATTGAACCCCAGTTTCGAGATACCAGCTTTGTAATTCAGTATAGGTTTTCCAGTGGGAATAGGACTTAGCACCGAGAGGGCCGGGGTTCCAGCGCACCCAGGTTCCCAAAACTACGTTGCCAGCGTAGGTTACAGTATTATTGTCCTGATTGGCCCCAGACTCTTATGATGACCCAGTTCATGCCTTTATACCCTAGCAAGGTATATTGGGTCCTACCAGTGGGGTGTATACATCGGACTTTACATCTAGCTCACGTGGTTATATTTCATTTATAGACTCTCCCACTTGTCAGCTCAATCTAGTCTCAGTATAAGCAATTCAGTTCAGTTTCAGCTTGATCAGTTTAGATCAGTTCAGTACAGTATCTCAGACTCATAACTTTCAGACTTAGGTCATGTCTTTTACCATTAGAAAGGATCATCTTGACCATCTCAGTTAATTATAGTTATTCAGCTCAGTATATCAGTTGGTCATTGCATGTCATTTTCAACTCAGTCTTTTATATTCTGTTATGTTTTCTCCTGCTTACTCAATACATTCAAAGTACTGACGCATACTTTTATGCTGTATCGTTTCATGATACAACCACAGGTTCTCAGACCCATTGTCGTTAGTCGATTTCATTTAGATCTCTCTCCCAGTAGTAGAAGTGTTAGTCCTCATCTCTCGAGGATGTTATTTCATCAGTTTCAGTTTCCTTTATTCGTATTTCAGTTAGACATAGAGTTAGCTGGGGGCTTGTCCCAGCAACTCCTCAGTTAGATGGCTTTCAGACATAAACGTGGTTTCAGTTTATTAGTATTGCTCAGATGTTTTAAACTATGTGATTCAGAATTTCTTTCATGAATTCCTTACGTTATTATTTTAAAACTTCCGCTATTATGTTTACTCAAAATCCTAGTGTATCATAGACCAAGGGTTGACTTGGGGTTACTTGTGACTCCAAGTACCGTGTTCCGTCCATGGTGTATACTCGGGGCGTGAGAAACTTGGTATCAAAGCCTTAGGTTTAGAGTATCTTCGGAATGTCTGAAAGCCACATCGAGTAGAGTCCTTTTCATGGGTGTTAAGTGTACCACACTTATGACGAGGAGGCTACGAGATGTTAATAGGAAAACTCTCTTTTGTTCATACTCTTTATCGTGCGTTAAAGTTCAATTCCAGGAACGCCCTTCTAACTCGCGCTCTGTTTCATTTCAGTGAATCATGCCTCCCAGACGCAGTAACGAAAGAAGGACCAGCAACGCCAACAGACCTGCCCCACCAGCTCCAGCGGCCCCTTAGGACGACATAGAGTCCACCATAGAGTTTAGGACAGCTATCCAGCCGCTCGCTCAGACAGTCACCAACCAGGTGAACCAGTAAGTGGTTTTGATGAACACCAATGGGTTTACAGCAGCTGCTAGGGTGCGGGACTTCACCCATATGAACCCTCCATCTTTTCAGGGATCCAAAGTAGGGGAGGATTCTTAAGAGTTTATGGATGAGATCAAGAAGATTATTCGCATTATGGGTGTCAGCTCCTCTGAGAGTGTTGACCTGGCTGCCTACCAGCTAAAAGGCGTAGCCCAGGTCTGGTATGAATAGTGGACAGAGGGGCGGCCAGCGGGAGCAGGACCGGTAGAGTGGGGGGAGTTCAACACAGCCTTCCTAGACAGATTTTTCCCTCGGGAATTGAGGGAGGTGAAAATGGCTGAGTTTATGAACTTGAGACAAGGGAATAGAACAGTGGAGGAGTATGCTTTGTAGTTTACCAGGTTGTCTAAATACGCTCCAGAGATGGTAGCCGAGCCAAGGGCTTGCATGTTGAAGTTTGTGAACGGAGTGTCGAACCTGGTTCTTAAGGAGTGCAGAACAGGATGCTAATTAGAGATATGGACCTCTCCAGTCTAATTGTCTATGCTTAGCAGATTGAGGCCGAAAAACTGAAGGACATGGAGCGAAAGAACAAAGGGGTAAGGACTAGTCAGTTAGATTACGACCACCAGAGGTCTAACAGTGGTAGCCACCCACAACAGCAGCAGCAGAGAGCTCTAGCACCTAGCTAAGCCAGCGCCCCAACCTTTTGGTCCTGCCAGGATCAGAGGGATGGGTCATCTGGCACTCAGTCTCAGACTCACAGTGCCAGGGACAAGTATCCAACTTACCCCAAGTGTGGAAAGAACCACTTGGGAGAGTGCCTTCAGGGTCGAGAGGGCTATTTTGGTTGTGGACAGCTCGAACATCAGCTCAAGGAATGCCCATCAGCCGGGCGAGGGAGATCACAATCCACCACCTCATCAGCTCCAGTAGGCCGACCAGCCCAACAGGCCAACACATCAGGTATAGATGGCGGTTAGTGCCAAAATTGTTTCTATGCTTTGTCTTCCCGTCAGGATCAGGAGAGCTCACCTGACGTAGTCACGGGTATGTTACGTCTCTTTCATCTATACATGTATGCCCTCTTAGATCCAGGAGCCACTCTTTCATTCGTGACACCCTACATAGTAGTCCAGTTCAATATCAGTCCAAAGGTCCTCTCAAAACCATTCTCAATCTCCATCCTAGTTGGCAAGTCAGTTAGAGCCAGCCGGGTGTATAGAAACTGCCCAGTCTCAATCCTGAATAAAGTCATCCTAGCTGACCTCATAGAGTTAGACATGGTCGATTTTGACTTATCCTTGGCATGGATTGGTTACAACTCCTGCTATGCCTAAGTTGACTGCAGAATAGAATTGTCAAGTTCCAGTTTCCAAATGAACCAGTGTTAGAATGGATGGGCAGTAGTTCAGCACCTAAGGGTAGGTTTATTTCCTACCTTAAGGCCTAAAAACTCATCTCCAAGGGATGTATTTATCATCTAGTTTGGGTCAAGGATTCCAACTCTGAGACCCCAACTATCTAGTCGGTTCAAGTGGTCAGCGAGTTCCCAGATGTTTTTCCTGAGGATCTTCTCAGAGTTCTCCTTGAACGGGAAATAGACTTCAGAATAGATTTCCTCCCATATACTCAGCCCATCTCCATCCCTACTTACAGGATGGCTCCAGTTGAGCTTAAGGAGTTGAAGGAACAGTTAAAGGATCTTCTTGACAAGGGTTTTATCAGATCCAACATCTCTTCCTAGGGTGCTCCTGTGCTATTCGTGCGTAAGAAAGAAGGTACCCTCAGAATGTGCATAGATTACCGTCAGCTGAACAAAGTCACAGTCAAGAACATGTATTCCCTACCCAGAATTGACGACCTGTTTGACCAACTTCAGGGAGCCAGTTGTTTCTCAAAAATCGATCTCCGATCAGGGTATCATTAGCTAAGGGTCAGAGAGTGTGACATACCGAAAACAACATTCAAAACTCGGTATGGTCACTACGAGTTTGTGGTGATGTCCTTCGGGTTAACAAATGCCCCTGCAGTCTTCATGGACTTGATAAACAGAGTCTTCAAACAGTATCTAGACATGTTTGTTATTGTATTCATCGACGACATTCTGGTGTACTCTAGAAATGAGGAAGAGCATGTTAGCCACCTGAGATTAGTATTACAGACCCTCATGGACTGCCAATTATTTTCCAAGTTTAGTAAGTGTGAATTCTGGTTAAAGTCCATGACTTTCTTGGGTCATGTGGTCTCAAGCGAAGGTATTCAGGTTGATCCTAAAAAGATAGCGGTATTGAAATATTGGCCCAGACCTACCTCTCCAACGGAAATCAGGAGTTTCCTTGGTTTAGTTGGTTATTACTAACGGTTTGTGGAAGGTTTATCCTTTATAGCATCTCCTCTGACCAATTTAACTCAGAAGAAAGTGAAATTTCAGTGGTCGGATGCGTTTGAGAAGAGTTTCTAGGAGTTGAAGACTCGACTCACTACTGCTCCAGTTTTGACCTTGTCAGAAGGAACATATGGGTTGGTTCTTTATTGTGATGTTTCCAGAGTTTGACTTGGATGTGTTCTGATGCAGTGGGGGAAAGTGATATCCTACGCCTCCAGACAGCTCAAAGTTCATGAGAAAAACTATCCAACTCATGACTTAGAGTTGGCAGCGGTAGTGTTTGCGCTGAAAATATAGGGACATTCCTATATGGGGCTCATGTGGATGTATTTACGGATCACAATAGCCTTTAGTATATGTTAAGTCCGAAGGACCTAAATCTTCGACAGAGAAAGTGGTTGGAACTACTAAAAGACTACGACATGAGTGTGTTGTATCACCCGGGTAAAGCCAATGTGGTGGCTGATGCCCTAAGTAGATTGTCCATGGGGAGCGTAGCTCATGTTGAAGAGGGAAAGAAAGAATGGTGAGGGATATCCACCGGCTAGCTCGGTTGGGAGTACAATTAGTGGAGTCAACTGAGGGTGGAGTAGTGATGCATAGTGGGTCAGATTCTTCATTGGTTGTGGAAGTAAAGTCCAGACAGGATGAGGACCCCATCTTACTTAAGGTTAAGGAAGCAATTCTCATAAAATAAATAGAAGCTTTCTCCCAAGGGAGAGATGGGGTGCTCTGTTACCAGGGCAGATTGTGTGTACCGGATGTTGGTGAGTTGAGATAGCAAATACTGGCTAAAGCACACAGCTTGAGATACTCAATTCACCCTGGTGCTACTAAAATGTACCGCAATCCATGGGATATTTACTGGTGGAACGGCATGAAGGGAGACATTCTGAATTCGTAGCCAAGTGCGCAAACTGTCAGCAAGTCAAGGTGGAGCATCAAAGACCAGGAGGCATGAATCAAGATATCAACATACCCACATGGATGTGAGAAGAAGTAAATATGGACTTCATTACAGGTCTACCTCAGACTCGTCGACAGCATGACTCAATCTGGGTAGTAGTGGACCGGATGACTAAGTCAGCTCACTTCCTCCAAGTCAAAACCACAGACTCAGCTGAAGACTATGACAAACTTTACATCTGAGAGCTAATTAGACTTCATGGGGTGCCTTTGGCTATCATTTCAGACCGAGGAACTCAGTTCACCTCACAATTCTAGAAGTCCTTTCAGAAGGGACTAGGCACTTAGGTCAAGCGCAGCATAGCTTGTCACCCGCAGACCAATGGGTAAGCTGAGCGGACTATTCATACCCTAGAAGATATGTTAAGAGCGTGCGTGATTGATTTTAAGGGTAATTGGGATGACTATTTGCCTCTTATCGAGTTTGCATACAACAACAGCTACCACTCTAGCATTCAGATAGCCCTGAAGCATTATATGGTAGGAGGTGTAGATCTCCTATAGGGTGGTTCGAGGTTAATGAGGCTACCTTGATAGGGCCAGACTCAGTTCATGAGGCAATGTAGATAGTTCAGCTCATCTGAAAAAGACTGAAAACAGCTCAGAGTCGTCAAAAATCTTATGTCGATGTGCCAAGAAGAGAGTTGGAGTTTGCAGTAGATGAATCGGTTTACCTAAAAATTTTGCCCATGAAAGGGTGATGAGATTTGGAAAGAAGAGAAAGCTCAGTTCGAGATATTTGGGACCCTATAGAATTTTGAGGCGTATCGACAATGTAGCCTATGAGCTAGAATTACCTTCAGAATTAGCAGTTGTGCACCCGATATTCCATGTGTCACTTTTGAAGAAGTGCATCGGAGATCCAACCTCAGTGGTGCCATTGGATAGTGTAGGAATAAAGGATAGTCTCTCATATGTGTAGGTACCACTCCAGATCCTTAACCGTCAGGTTCGTAAGCTGAGAAATAAAGAAATAGTTTCAGTCAAGGTCTTATGGAGAAATCAGAAAGTTGAGGGCGCTACGTGGGAGGCCAAAGCAGATATGATGGCCAAATACCCGCACTTGTTCTCTACCGACTCTGTTACAGCTTAAAATGTTAGTTTGCCTTAGAGACTGATTTAGTTGTTGGATTCAATTCATGTGTGTAAGTTTCTTTTAAGACTTTGGATGTATGTATGAAAAGTGAATTCAGTTCGGTTATGTATTTTGAAACAGAGGTAGTCATTCTGTCAGTTTCGAAGTTAAATTAGCAGTATTTGAAGAATTTGTGATTGTTATTCTCTGCTTCCTGTGTATTTTTCAATATTCGGGGATGAAGGTTCCAAAGGGGGAGATATTGTAATGCCCCAAAAACCCAAAGATTAGACCCAGGACTCAAAAAGGGAAAATTTCAGAAAAACTTGAAAAGATGGCACCAGTCACAGAACGGGTCGTCAAGTGATCCGTTGGAGGTTCCCATGAGTCGTGGGGTGACTCGTGGGGAGTCCTGGTGAAGGAGTTCTAGGTTATGGGAAAAAACTACCCCACGAGCGACCCAACGGGTCGTGGTCAGTCCCCACGACCCGTTAGGTCAGTCATGGGGAAGGGCAAAGGGAAGTATAGAGTGTTTGAGGAAGTGTACTTGACAGCTGGTGACCACAAGTCGTGGTCCCAGCAACGACTCATTATGTCTCCCATGACCAGCTATAGTCAATTATTAGGCAGTGCACCTAACGAGCGTAACCACGAGTATTGGTCACAGACAACGACCCGTTAAGTCACCCGTTAGGATCACCAGACAGTTTTTCCCTGCAACTTTCTAAGGGCTATTTAGTAACTTCCTACTCTCCTAAGCTTTAAACCATGTCGTTTTGGACGTAAATTCAAACTTATTAGTGGGAATGAACGGCCTCTCCCCTTATTCCCCACGTTCATTCTCAGAAAAATATCAAAAAGTCTCTCAAGAACTCTCAGAGCAAGGCTCAGGGTTTCTCATTCATCTCATAAATTCAAGCTTACTCCTCAAGGGAATACTTGGCCAGGTATGTGGGAATTCAACAAGGAAATTGTTCTTCTCTTGTGTCCCCCAAAACCCTCTTATAGTTTCTCTATCAGTTTTAGCCCTGAGTTTCCGAATACGAAGAGATTACATGTTGTTATTCGTTAATTTCACATAGAATGATATCCATGCTTATTATAGATATGATCTCCAACAGTTCTTACCTAAATTGTTGATGTTCTTGTAAAAGTGAATTTAAGCTCTAAATTTTCGAGTGAAGGCTATTTGCGTATTAAATTTCGTCTAGTTTGTAAAGTGTGATTTGGACTGATTTTCTAGTGTTTCTTATTGTCTAGAAGTGTAGTGAACACTCCATTAAAAAGAATGACTTTAGCCCTAGCACAAATAAGAAAGCTATAACACTGCTTGTCGGATGAGATTTTTTAATTCTTGAAATTTTTTCCATTATTATGGAATTCCCATGTTTTTGGAATGAGTAGAGTTCTCGGTTAAATGCTTAGTAGTTCAGTTCCGTTAAAACGTAGAACCTTTTCAGAACTATACATAGTTTGTCAACTGATCAGTTTGACTTTAGTCTTTTCCTGAGGTGTCAGTAGTGCCTCCCAATTATCAGATTCAGAATCCAATTTATTGGTCCATTAGGCGGTCATGACATTTTAGATATATAACTCTGACTAGCCTTAGGATCCCAGTTCAGGTTACAGTTTGTTCTTAGACAGGTTACGACGCTTCAAGATAAGTAGCTCTGACCAGCCTAGAACCCAGTTTCAGAATCTGGTCCGTAAGACTCTCAAGGTACTTTCAGTTATATGTCCCTGATTAGTCTTGAACCCTAGTTTCGAGTTACTAGCTTAGTAATTTAGTATAGGTTTTCCTCTGGGAGATGACTTAGCACCGAGCGGGCTGGGGTTCAGTGCACCCAGGTTCCCAAAACCACATTGCCAGCATAGGTTACTATATTATTTGGCCTGATTGGCCCCAGACTCTTGTAATCACCCAGTTCATGCCTTTATACCCTCACAACTTATATTGGGTCCTATCGGTGGGGTGTATACATCGGACTACACGTCTAGCTCACGTGGTTATATGTCAGTTATGGACTCTCCCACTAGTCAGCTCAGTCCAATCTCTGTATAAGAAGTTCAGTTCAGTTTCAGCTCTATCAGTTTAGATATGTTTAGTACAGTATCACAGACTC
>JACEIK010001879.1:60915-94825 GCA_018107945.1 Datura stramonium
TATATATATGCATGTACTAAAGCAGGTTTAGCTCAATGTTCAGCTTTACTCATAAATGTCAGAATTCATCTTTGAGTCAATCGATTCAGTAATGATGTTATAAAGCTATGTCATGTTATGTTATGAAGAGATCATGATTTCAGAAAGAATGCATGCAAGCCCTACTATAAGATTCTTAATGTTTATGTTTACATTATGCATTGGTTTGGAATTATTTTATTTAATTTAGCGGTTTTACTTATCTTACACACTCGGTACATTCCACGTACTGACCGCATACTGTATGATGTATCATTTTATGTTACAGGACCCGTCTATCAGGTTTAGCCCCGCTTGTAGTCAGCTTATCAAGGTTAGCATTCATATTGTGGGTGAGGCCTCATCTCCTGAGGACTAGACTATTCAGATTTCTCATGTGTATTTCAGTTTCAATTTTGTTGAGTTAGTTGGGGTCTTGTCCCATCAACTCGTCATGTTTAGAGGTTTTTAGACATATGTATGTATTCAGCTTCGGATTTCATAATCTGATGTTATGTTTAAGTTATACTTCCTTTATGAGTATACTGTTAATTATTCAGTTTCTTGATTAAGTTAGATGTATGCTTATGCCATGGGTCGACTTGGGGTCTCTCCGGGCTCCTTGTCCTGTGTTATGATCCGGGCCTCCATTTGGGTCATAACAAACTTGGTATCAGAGCAATAGGTTTGAAGTGTCCTAGGGCGTCTGAAATCCATATTAAGTAGAGTCTTTTTCATGGGTGTGAAGTGCACCACACTTATGACGAAGAGGCTACAAGACGTTTAGGAAATGTTCCCTTCTTTCTTGATCTATGTCGTGCGATGAAAAGTCTTTCTATCCTTCTAATTCATGTTATTCGTGATTGCAGAATCGTAGCTCCCAGAAGAATGAATGGTAGGAGAAAAGGGAATAATGAAGGCCACGAGGATGGCAAGGTAATGGGCACTAGAAAGCCCCACCAGTTTCGGAGCTAGTTGCTCATCCTGAGTTTTGGGCCGCTATTCAGATGTTTGCGCAGGCCTTGACCGCTCAGGTCAATCATCAGGCCATTGTGCATATTCCGCAAAATGGTAATGCAGCAGAGGCTTGGGTCAGAGACTTCTTGAGGATGAACCCTCTGGAGTTCCTTGGGTCTAAGGTAGATGAGGACCCGCATGAGTTCATAGATGAGATTGTCAAGATCACCCAAGTCATAAGGGTGAATGGGGTTGAATGCGCGGAATTTGCCTCTTACCAGTTGAAAGGGGTAGCGCATATTTGGTTTTGCCAATGGAAAGATAGTAGGGTCGTTGGAGCGGGTCCTATCACTTGGGAAGAGTTTCATGTTACTTTCTTGGATCGGTTCTTCCCTCGTGAGATGAGGGAGCTGAAGGTAGCCAAGTTCGTAAATCTGAAGCAAGGGAGAATTAAAGTACAAGAGTGTGCCCTCGAGTTCACTCGCCTATCAAAGTACGCCCCAGAGTTAGTGGCTGATCAGAGAGCGCGAGTGAGTAGATTCATTCATGGAGTAGCGGGCTATTTGGACAAGGATTGTAGGACTGCTATGCTCCATCGGGATATGGATTTCCCTCGGATAGTCCTGTACACCCAGCAGATGGAGGAGGCGCATTCAAGAGAGAGTGAGGCTAAGAGGGCCAGGACCGATGACCACATTTTCTCTCAGTCGAGGTTAAGTGGTAGGCCCCGACAGCAGACCCACCAGAGATCATCAGCCCCAGCACCTTTAGCATTGAGTGTGCCATCCAGGCCTAGGCATGATCAGAGAGGATGAGCATCAGGCTCGAGGGATCAGAGCAACAGACCCACAGATTCTAGCATCCCAGCTTGTCGCAAATGTGGTCGAGGGAACTCAAGCCAATTCTTAGTAGGTTCAGGTGTTTGTTTCGGGTGTGGGAAGCCTGGACACATGCTTAGAGATTTCCCATCAGTGGGACAGGATCAGGTTGGGGGCCAAGGCCCAGCTTCTAGTTCAGTAGCCCCTCCCGCACGCTCAGCACATCAGGGGGCATCTACCAGTACAGTTGGCGGTTAGCATCAGAACAGATTCTATGCCTTAGCATCCTACCAGGAGTAGGAGGTCTCCCCAGATATGGTCACTAGTATGTTGCAAGTTTTCCATATTGATGTTTATGCTTTGTTAGATCTGGGTGATACCTTGTCTTTTGTGACACCTTATGTGGCCAGTAGCTTTAGAGTCAGTCCCAAAGTTTTGTCAGAATCCTTCTCAGTTTCTACTCTAGTAGGTGACTCAATTATAGCTAGACGGGTATATAGAGGTTGCCCAGTCTCAGTCCTTCAGAAGGTCACCTCAGCACATTTGATAGAGTTAGCCATGACTGATTTTGATGTAATTCTCGACATGGATTGGCTAATTGCATGCTATGCTTCAATTAATTGTAGTACCCGAGAAATAGAGTTCAGATTTTCGAGTGAGACAGTTTTAGAATGGAAGGGTAGTTCAGCTATGCATGTAGGTCGTTTCATTTCCTACCTTAAGGCCAGAAAGATGATTTCTTAGGGTTGTGTGTATTATCTAGTTAGGGTTAAGGATGTTGAGTCTGAGACCCAGAATATCCAGTCATTCCAGTAGTGCGTGAGTATCCAGAGGTCTTTCCTGATGATTTGCCAGGTATCCCTCCCGAGCAAGTGATCGATTTTTGTATTAACCTTCTTCCTCACACGCAGCCTATATCTATTCCTCCCTAATGAATGGCTCCAACCGAAATAAAAGAGTTGAAGGACTTGTTAAATAAGGGTTTCATTTGACCGAGCAAGTCCCCATGGGGTGCACCAGTTCTCTTTGTTTGAAAGAAAGATGGTTCTCTTCGCATATGTATTGATTATCGGCAATTGAACAAAGTCACCGTCAAGAACAGGTATTCTCTACCCAGGATTGATGATTTATTTGACCAGCTTCAGGGTACCAAGTGTTTCTAGAAGATAGATCTCATATCCGGGTACCATCAGCTCAGAGTTCGAGAGAGTGACATCCCGAAAATAACCTTCAGGACACGGTATGGTCATTATGAGTTTGTAGTTATGTCTTTTGGACTAACTAATGCTCCTGCAGCTTTTATGGACTTGATGAATAGGGTTTTCAAGCCATACCTGGACATGTTCGTGATTGTGTTTATTGATGACATCTTGGTATACTCTCGGAGTGAGGAGGAGCGTGCCGCTCATTTGAGAGTAGTGCTTCAGATCCTCAAGGATCGTCAGTTATATGCCAAACTCAGCAAGTGTGAGTTTTTGTTGAACTCTGTAGCATTTTTGGTCCATGTGGTATCAAGTGAGGGAATAAAGGTAGATTCTCAAAAAATTGAGGCGGTGAAGAATTGGCCTAGACTGGTGAACCCTTCGGATATTCGATGTTTCTTGGGTTTAGCTGGCTACTATCGATGGTTCGTGGAAGGTTTCTCCTCGATTGCAGCCCCTTTGACCAAATTGACCCAGAAGAAGGTGAAATTCCAATGGTCAGAGGCTTGTGAGAAGAGCTTCCAAGAGTTGAAGACTAGACTTACCTCAAGACCGGTGTTGACCCTACCCAAGGGTACCGATGGGTTCTGTAATGACCTGGAAACCCAAAGATTAGATCCAAGACTCAAAAAGGGAAAATTTCAGAAAAACTAGAAAATCTAGCACCAGTCACAAGACGGGTTGTCAAGTGACCCGTTGGAGGTGCCCACGAGTCGTGGGGTGACTCGTGGGGAGGCCTGGTGAAGAAGTTCTAGGTTCTAGAAAAAAGCTATCCCACGGGCGACCCAACGAGTCGTGGTTAGTCCCCACGACCCGTTAGATCATTCGTGGGGAAGGGCAAAGGGATGTGTAGAGTGTTTGAGGCAGTATACTTGACAATTGGTGACCACGAGTTGTGGTCCCAGCAATGACTCGTTCTGTCACCCATGACTAGATATTGTCAATTCTTAGGCAGTGCACCTAACGAGTGTTACCACGAGTCGTGGTCACTGTCAATGACCCCTTAGGATCACTTGACAGTTTTTCCCTACAACTTTCTAAGGGCTATTTAGTAATTTCCTACTCTCCTAAGCTTTAAACTATGTCGTTTTGACGTAAATTCAGACCTATTAGTGGGAATGAATGGCCTCTCCCCTTATTCCCCACGTTCATTCTTAGAAAAATATCGAAAAGTTTCTCAAGAACTCTTATAGAAAAGCTCAGGGTTTCTCATTCATCTCAGAAATTCAAGCTTACTCCTCAAGGAAATTCTTAGCCAGGTATGTGGGAATTCAACAAGGGAATTTTTCTTACCTTTTATCCCCCAAAACCCTCTTATAGTTTCTCTATCAATTTTAGTCCTGAGTTTCCGAATTCGAAGAGATTACATGTTGTTATTCATTAATTTCACATAGAATGATATCCATGCTTATTATTGATATGATCTCCAGCAGTTCTTACCTAAATTGTTGATGTTCTTGTAAAAGAGAATTTAATCTCTAAATTTTTGAGTGAAGGCTATTTGCGTATTAAATTCTGTCTAGTTTGTGAAGTGTGATTTGGGCTGATTTTCTAGTATTTCTTATTTTATAAATGTTGAGTAAATACTCCATTGAAAAGAATGACTTTAGCCCTGGCACGAATAAGAAAGCTATAACACTACTTGTTGGATGAGATTTCTTTAATTCATGAAAATTTTGCCATATTATGGAATTCCTGTGTTGTTGGTATGAGTAGAGTTCTCTGTTAGCTTCTTAGTAGTTCAGTTCAGTTAGAACGTACAACCTCTTCAAAACTATACAGAATTTGTCAACTGATCAGTTTGACTTCAGTCTTTTTCTGAGGTGTCAGTGGTGCCTCCCAGTTGTTAGAATACAGTTTATCGGTCCATTAGGTGGTCATAAAATTTTAGATATATAGCTCTAACTAGCCTCAGGACCCCAGTTCAGGTTACAATTTGTTCTTATACAGGTTACGACGCTTCCAGATTAACAGCTGTGACCAGTCTAGAACCCAGTTTCAGAATTTGGTCCGATAAGACTCTCAGGGTACTTTCAGTTATATGTCCTTGATTAGTCTTGGACCCTAGTTTCAAGCTTCCAGCTTTGTAATTCAGTATAGATTTTCCAGTGGGAGTAGGACTTAGCACCGAGCGGGCTGGGGTTCCAGCGCACCCAGGTTACCAAAACTACATTGCTAGTGTAGGTTATAGTATTATTTGGCCTGATTGGCCCCAGACTCTTGTGATCACCCAATTCATGCCTTTATACCCTAACAAGGTATAGTGGGTCCTACCAGTGGGGTTGATACATCGGACTCTACGTCTATCTCACGTGGTTATATATCGGTTGTAGACTCTCCCACTAGTCAGCTTAGTCTAGTCTTAGTATAAGCAGTTAAGTTCAATTTCAGCTCTATCAGTTTAGATCAGTTCAGTACAGTATCTCAGACTCAGAACTTTCAGACTTAGGGCATGTCTTTGACCATTAGACAGGATCATCTTGACCATCTTAGTTAATTATAGTTATTCAGCTCAATATATCAGTTGGTCATTGCATGTCATTTTTAGCTCAGTCTTTTATATTCTGTTATGTTTTCTCCTTCTTACTCAATACATTCAAAATACTGACACATACTTTTATGCTGTATCATATCATGATACATCCACAGGTTCTCAAACCCAGCGCCGTTAGCTGATTTCATTCAGATCTCTCTCCCAGCAGCAAAAGTGTGAGTCCTCATCTCTCGAGGATGTTATTTCATCAGTTTCAGTTTCCTTTATTAGTATTTCAGTTAGACTTAGAGTTAGCTGGGGGGTTGTCCCAGCAACTCCTTGGTTAGATGGCATTCAGACACAAACGTGGTTTCATTTTATTAGTATTGCTCTGATGTTTTAAACTATCTGATTCAGAATTTCTTTCATGAATGTCTTACGTTATTATATTAATGATTCCGCTATTATGTTTACTCAAAATTCTAGTGTATCACTGACCAAGGGTTAACTTGGGGTTACTTATGACTCCAAGTACCGTGTTCCATCTAAGGTGTAGACTCGGGGCGTGACAGGTTCGTGGTGTATTATGATTCTTCAAGGATCAGACTGGGGTGTGTGTTGATGTAGCACGGAAAGGTTATAGCATATGCCTCTAGACAGCTAAAAGTCCACGAGAAGAAATACCCGACCTATGATCTTAAGTTGGTCGCAGTGGTATTCGCCTTGAAGATATGACGATATTACTTGCATGGGGTCCACGTGGATGTATTTACGGACCATAAGAGCTTGCAATATGTGTCTATTCAGAAGGATCTCAATCTTCGGCAAAGGAGGTGGTTGGAGCTACTCAAGGACTACGATATGAGTGTCCTTTACCATCCGAGTAAGGCTAATATGGTAGCAGACGCACTTTGTAGACCTCTATGGAGAGTGTGTCCCATGTGGACGAGGGGAAGAAGGAGTTGGTGAAAGATGAACATCGACTCGCAAGGTTGGGAGTTAGGTTGGTCGACTCGACTGATGGGGGTGTTGTTGTTCAGAATGGATCAAAATTGTCCTTGGTGACTGATGTGAAAGCTAGACAAGATGAGGACCCAATTTTGGTAAAATTGAAGGAAGCCCTTCAAAATCAGAAGGTAGAGGTCTTCTCCAAAGGGGAGATGGTGTGCTTCGGTATCAAGGTTGCTTATGTGTTCCGGACGTGGACGATTTGAGGAGCTGGATGTTGCATGAGGCTCGTGGATCCAGGTATTCTATCCATTCGAGTGCCACAAAGATGTATCGTGACTTATGGGAAATCTATTGGTGGAATGGCATGAAGAAGGATATTGCAGAATTCGTAGCCAAGTGTCCGAACTGTTAGCAAGTAAAGGTTGAGCATCAGAGATGGGGAGGCATACTTTAGGATATCAGCATTCCTACTTGGAAGTGGGAAGAAATTAATATGGATTTCATCACAGGTTTTCCTCATACTCATCGACAATATGACTTAATTAAAGTTGTGGTAGACAAGTTGACCAAGGCTGCTCATTTTCTACCGGTTAAAAGCACGGATTCGACGGAGGATTATGAAAAACTATATATTCGGGAGTTGTTCCGATTGCATGGAGTGCCCTTATCCATCATTTCATATCGAGGTACTCAATTTACCTCTCAGTTTTGGAAGTCATTTCAAAAGGGGCTTGGTACACAAGTTAAACGCAGCACAACATTTCACCCACAAATGGATGGTCAAGCAGAGCGGACAATCCAGACCCTCGAGGACATGTTGAGGGCACGCGTGATTGACTTCAAAGGTGGTTGGGATGATCACCTTCCCCTAATCGAGTTTGCCTACAATAACAGCTATCACTCCAGTATCCAGATGGCGCTGTTCGAGGCTCCCTATGGGCAGAGATGTAGGTCGCCCATTGGTTGGTTCGAGGTTGGTGAGGTGGCAATGATTAGGCCATATTTGGTTCATGAGGTAATGGAGAAGGTTCAATTGATTAGGGAAAGGTTGAGGACTGCTTAGAGTCATCAAAAGTCTTATGCTGATGTGAGGAGAAGAGAATTAGAATTTGAAGTCGATGACTGGGTATTTTTTAGGAGACAATTTGAAGTCGATGACTGGGTATTTTTTAGGGTGTCTCCCATGAAGGGAGTGATGAGGATCGGCAAGAAAGGGAAACTTAGTCCCCGTTATGTCATCCCATACTGGATAGTGAGACGTGTTGGTAAGGTGGCTTATGAGTTGGAGTTTCCTTCAAAATTAGCTTCTGTGCATCCTGTATTCCATGTCGCTCTTGAAGAAGTGTTTGGGTGATCCAACTTTAGTTGTTCTGGTGGACAGTGTTGGTGTGAAAGACAACCTCAGTTATGAGGAGGTTCCGGTTGAAATACTGGATCATCAGGTTCAAAGCTAAGGAACAAAGAAGTAACTTCATTTAAAGTGTTATGGAGGAATCAGCATGCTGAAGGAGCTACGTGGGAGGCCGAAGCGGATATGATAGCTAGATACCCACATTTATTCTCTACCGACTCAGTTTGAACTTAAGGTATCAATTTTTCACTCAGACTCTATTTAGTTTTCATGTTCAGTTCATGTGTGCAAGTTTCTTTTATGTATGTGAATGTGTGTATGATTCGTGAATTCAGTTCAGCTGTGTAGTTTGAATCGGAGGTAGTCATTCCGTCAGTTTTCGATTTAAACAATCAGTATTTGAATATGATAATTGCATCTATCTTCTTTTCTGTGTGATTTCCCAACATTCAAGGACGAATGTTCCCAAGGGGGAGATATTGTTATACCCCAGAAGCCTAAAGATTAGACCCGGGAGTTGAAACAGAGAACAAGTTGAAATTTGGCATCAAGCATAGAACGAGCCATGGGGAGACTCGTGAGAAACCCATGAGTCGTGATGTGACTCGTGGGGAAGGCCAGGAAATGAAATTGAAGACCTGAGAAGATGAGACCTCACGGATATGACCACGACTCATGGTCAGGCCCCACGAGTCATTGGGTCTGTTGTGGGGAGGGGGATTAAGAAAAGAAAAAAGGCCAGTGGACCTGATGGAAGGACCCCACAAGTTGTGTTCAGTACCCATGATTCGTGGGGTAAGTCATGATCAAGCATGGAATAGATGTGTAGAGGCCAAGGAAGTGTACATCACGGATGGTGACCATGAGTCGTGGTCACCAGTAACGAGTCTTGAGGTTTCCCGTGACGAGCCCAGATGATTAGACGAGCAGTGTAACGGACGACTCCACGAGTCATGACCCTAAGCAACAAGTCGTTAGGTCCCTCGTTGGAACCACCTAATAGTTATTTTCTACTAATTTAGTAAGGGTTTTCCGTAATTGCTAAGCTTCTAAGGGCTAAACTACATCGTTTTGAGTTATGAATAGTGACTTTTAAAGGGGTTAAGTTCATTTTTAGGCATTATTCATTCATGCATACAAGCTAGAAGACTTGAGAGGGTGATCAAGCCTAGCATTCATCAATTTCTCTTCAATTTCCTATTGGGCATCTAAGGAAGTGCAAGAATCAACTACCAACAGGTATGTAGGGATATGAATGGGTGGTTCTCTTCACACCCATGCCCAATCCCCCTCTAAAGTATGAAATTCCTATGTCTACTCTATGGGGTTTTAACCCAAATGCATGAATCTCCTATTTCTATACATGGGTATGATTTAATTATGATTCTACTGTTGAATTATAAAGCATGGGCAATTTTTATAATGTTTTCAATTAAAAATCATGTTTCTAGTTTTTATGAATTAAAAGCCCATTGATGAGATGTTCATGAAAGATGAGATTTGTGATGAATATATGATGATGATAGATATTATGATGAAAAGAACGTTTTGAAGCTACCCATGTTTACAATTATGTTTTCAATGAGAATTGAGTATTTCTAAGTATGATAAAGCTTTGGTCAATTCCCACATGTTAAGTATGAATGATGATTTTCCCGAATTGAGCTTACCACATTGTTTTGGAGTGAAGACTCCCAATTACATTTCATCTTGTGGTATGTTTTGAGTTAAAGTTTTCATATGCATAGCTTACCACATGGTTTTTGAGCGAAGGCTCCTAATTATATTTTCAGCTTGTGGTATGTTTTGAGCTAAAGCTTCCCATATGCATGATTTCATACTTGAGATGTATTTGAGTATTGAGTTTCGTCAATACACGATGTTGAGCTTCATTATTAAATGATGTAGAGTATATGCATGTTTTTTAGAGTTGTGTCTAGCATCGAGCAGGCTAAGGGTCGATCACCCTGTGCCTCAGAACTATGTGCCAACGTAGGTTGAAACTATTATATATAGTACTTCAGGACCTCCCTTGTGGGCTTTCCCTACCCGAATGGGCTTTCAACTTGATATCGATATCATGTTATGGTCCCTAGCCCTGACAAGGCTTTGGACAGTTGTACCCCCTTGAGTGTGATAGTTGGGACCATGTAAGCTCTATCGTGGTATGTCAGTTAAAAGACGAGTCTCCCATTGTTCCTCATGATTTTAGATATGCATATTCATTACTCATGAGATTTATATATATATGCATGTACTAAAGCAGGTTTGACTCAATGTTTAGCTTTACCCATAAATGTCAGAATTCAGCTTTGAGTCAATCGATTCAGTTATGATGTTATGAAGCTATGTCATGTTATGTTATGAAGAGATCTTGATTTCAAAAAGAATGCGTGCAAGCCCTATTCTCAGATTCTTAATGTTTATGTTTACATTATGCATTAGTTTTAAATGATTTTATTTACTTTAGTGGTTTTACTTACCTTACATACTTGGAACATTCCACGTACTAACTGCATACTCTATGTTGTATCGTTTTATGATACAGGACCCGGCGCTCAGGTTCAACCCCGCTCGTAGTCAGCTTATCAGGGTTAGCGTTCATATTGTGGGTGATTCCTCATCTCCCGAGGACTAGACTATTCAGATTTCTCATGTGTATTTCAATTTCAGTTTTGTTGAGTTAGTTGGGGTCTTGTCCCATCAACTCATCATGTTTAGAGGCTTTTCAGACATATGTATGTATTCATCTTCGGATTTCATATTATGATGTTATGCTTAAGTTATATTTTCACTATGAGTATATTGTTGATTATTCAGTTACTTGATTATGTTAGATGTATGCTTATGCCATGGGTCGACTTGGGGTCACTCGGGGCTCCTTGTCCCGTGTTACCATCCAGGACACCGTTTGGATAGTGACATTATGCTTATTCACTTTACCAGTGTAATGATAGACCACGGGTTAGCTTGGGATCACTTGTGGCACCAAGTATTGTGTATCGTCCAGGGTATAGACTCGGATCATGAAAAACTTGGTATTAGAGCCATAGGTTTAGAATATCCTAGGATGTTTGAAAACCGCGTCAAGTAGAGTCCTTTTCATGGGTGTGAAGCGCGCCACACTTATGATGGGGAGGCTGCAAGACGTTATTAGGAAAACTGCCTTTTGTTCATACTCCTTATCATGCGTTGAAGCCTAATTCTAGAAATGTCCTCCTAACTCGTGCTCTATTTCATTTCAGTGAAACTATGCCTCCAAGATGAGGAAACGGAAGAAGGGTTATCAATGCCAACCGACCTGCCCCACCAGCTCCAGCAACCCGTCAGGACGACCAAGTTTCTTTAGTAGAATTTTGAGCGACAATCCAGTTACTGGCTCAGACATTGACTAACCTAGTGAACCAGCAGGTGGTTCCGGTGAATACAAACGGGTCCGCAGAAACTGCTAGGGTTTAGGACTTTACCCAAATGAACCCTCCATCTTTTCATGGATCCAAGGTGGGAGAGGACCCACAGGACTTTGTAGATGTGGCTGGAAGATTACCTAGATTATGGGTGTGAGTTCTGCGGAGAGTGCTGATTTGGCCGCCTACCAGTTGAAGGGGTGGCTCAAATTTGGTACGATCAGTAGAAGGAAGGGAGGGTAGTAGGAGCAGAACTAGTAGAGTGGGAAGATTTCACCACAGTATTTCTAGACAGATTTTTCCCTGGGGAGCTGAGGGAGGCTAAGGTCGCAGAGTTCATGAACTTAAAGCAGGGTAACAGGACTATAGAAGAGTATGCATTGGAGTTCACGTGGTTGTCAAGGTACACTCCATAGAAGGTAGTCGAGCCAAGGGATCGCATGCTTAAACTTGCCAATGGGGTATCAAACTTTTTACTTAAGGAGTCCAGAACCGCGATGCTCATTAAGGACATTGACCTCTCCTGCCTCATCGTTTATGCCCAGCAGATTGAGGCAGAAAAGCTGAAGGATATGAAGCAGGAGAACAAGCAGGCTAGAACGGGTGAATAAGACTACGGCCAACAGAGATCCGGAGGAAGTAGTCGCCCACAGTAGCAGCAACAGAGGACTCCAGCACCCACCTCAGCCAGCACCCCTACTTTTCGGTCCTGCAAGGGTTGAAAGGGTGGAGCATCTGGCTCTTAGTCCTAGAGTTACAGTGCCAACAATCGTTATCTAGCTTGCCCTGAGTGTGTCAAGAACCATCCAGGTGAATGCTTCCAAGGAAAAGAGGGTTGTTTTGGTGTGGACAGCTAGGTCACTGGCTAAGGGAGTGTCCATCAGCAGGACAAGAAAAATCACAGTCTACCACTTCAGCAGCTCCAGCAGGCCATCCAGCTCAGCAGGGAAACACTTCAGGTACATATGGAGGTCAGCACCAAAACCGGTTTTATGCTTTGTCCTCTCGTCAAGATCAAGAGAGTTCATCTGACATGGTTACGAGTATGTTATGGCTCTTCCATCTAGATATGTATGCCCTACTAGATCCAGGAGCCACCCTATCATTCATAACTCCCTATATAGCTGTCTAGTTTGAAATTAGTCCAGAAGTCCTCTCAGAACCGTTCTCAGTCTCTACCCCAATTTGCAAGTCAGTTAGAGCCAGCTGGGTATATAGAAATTGTCGACTCTCAGTGTTGGATAAATTCATTCCAACTGATCTAGTAGAGTGAGACGTGGTCAATTTTGACCTCATTCTTGGCACGGATTGTTTACACTCTGGTTATGCCTCAGTCGACTGTAGAACTAGAGTCGTCATATTTCAATTTCAAAATAAACCAGCCTTAGAATGGATGGGTAGTATTTTCGCGCCTAAGGGTCAGTTTATTTCCTACCTCTAGGAAAGAAAGATCACTTCTAAAGGGTGCATCTATCACCTAGTTTGGGTCAAAGATTCTAGCTTCAAGACCCAAACTATCCAGTTAGTTCCAGTTGTCAGCGAGTTCCCTGACATCTTTCCTAAAGATATTCTCGGAGTCCCTCCCGAGCGGGAAATAGACTTTGGCATAGACCTTCTTCCAGACACTCAGCCCATCTCCATTCCTCCTTATAGAATGGCTCCAACTGGGCTTAAGGAGTTGAAGGAACAACTAAAGGACCTTCTTAATAAGGGTTTCATTAGACCCAACATCTCTCTATGGGGTGTTCCAATGTTGTTCGTGTGTAAGAAAGACGATACTCTCAAAATGTGTATCGACTATAGTCAGTTGAACAAAGTTACATTTAAGAACAGGTATATCCTACCCAAGATTGATGACTTGTTCGATTAGCTTCAAGGAGCTAGTTGTTTTTCCAAGGTAGATCTCAAGTCGGGGTATAATCAGCTTAGAGTCAGAGAGTGTGACATACCGAAAACAGCCTTCAAAACTCAATATGGTCACTATGAACTCGTGGTTATGTCATTTGAACTAACCAATGCCCCTGCAGCTTTTATGGACCTAATGAACAAGGTTTTCAAACAGTATCTAGACATGTTCATCATTGTATTCATTGATGACATTCTGGTATACTCCAGAAATGAGGAAGAGCATGCAAACCATCTAAGGATAGTGTTACAAACTCTCAGAGACCGCCAGTTGTTTGCTAAATTTAGCAAATGTGAATTTTGGCTGAAATTTGTGGCTTTCCTTAGTCATGTGGTCTCAGGTGAGGGTATTCAGGTAGATCCTCAAAAGATAGCAGTGGTGAAAGACTGGCCAAGACCTACTTCCCCAATAGATATCNCCAAGACCTACTTCCCCAATAGATATCAGAAATTTTCTAGGTCTAGTTGGTTACTACCTACGGTTTGTAGAAGGATTTTCCTCTATTGCGTCTCCTCTGACTATGCTAACTTAGAAAAAGGTGAAGTTTCAGTGGTCAGATGTATGTGAGAAGAGTTTCCAAGAGTTAAAGAGTCAGATGTATGCAAGAGTTTAAGACTCGACTCACTACAACCCCGACTCACTACAGCCCCAATTTTGAACTTACCAGAAGGAACATATTGGTTTGTAGTCTATTGTGATGCTTCTAGAGTTGGCCTCCATTGTGTTCTGATGCAGCGGGGTAAGGTGATAGCTTATGCCTCCAGACAGATCAAAGTTCATGCGAAGAACTATCCAACTCATGATCTTGAACTGGTGGTAGTGGTGTTTGCTCTTAAGATATGGAGGCACTACCTTTATGAGGTTCACATGGATGTTTTCACCGATCACAAGAGCCTTCTGTACCTGTTCAGTCAGAAAGATTTAAACCTTCGTCAAATAAGGTGGTTGGAGTTACTAAAGGATTATGACATGAGCGTGCTATACCACCCAGGAAAGGCCAATATGGTGGATGATGCCCTAAGCAGGATGTCCATGGGGAGCGTTGCCCATGTTGAAGAGGGCAGAAAGGAACTGGCAAATGATATTCACAGGTTAGCTCGGTTGGGAGTGCAGTTGGTGGATTCAGCTAAGGGAGGAATATTAATGAAAAATGGGTCAGATTTCTCATTAGTTGTTGAGGTTAAGTCAAAGAAGGATGAAGATCCCATACTACTTAAGCTGAAAGAAGTGGTTCTACAAAAAGAAGTGGAGGCTTTCTCCAAAGGGGGAGATGGTGAGCTTCGTTATCAGGGTAGACTATGTGTACCAGATGTAGGTGACTTGAGACAGCAAATACTAGCAGAAATCTACAGATCTAGATATTCTATCCATACAAGTGCCACTAAGATGTACCGTGACCTACGGGATATCTACTGGTGGAATGGCATGAAAGGAGACATTGCAAAATTTGTGGCTAAGTGCCTGAACTCCAGCAGGTTAAGGTGGAAAATCAGACATATGGGGGTATGACTCAGGATATCAGCATACCCACATGGAAGTGGTAAGAAGTGAATATGGACTTTATTATAGGTATACCTCATACTCGCCGGAATCATGACTCAACTTGGGTGATAGTAGATTAGACAAATAAGTCAGCATATTTCCTCCCGGTTAAAACTATAGACTCAGCTGAGAATTATGTTATACTATATATCCAAGAGTCGGTCAGACTACATGGAGTTCCCTTATCCATCATTTCAGATATAGGTACCCAGTTCACCTTGCATTTTCTAGAAGTCATTTCAAAAAGGACTCGGTACTCAGGTTAAGCTCATCACAGATTTTCACCCTCAGATTGATGGACAAGCTGAACAAACTATTCAGACCTTAGAAAATATGTTGAGAGCTTGTTTGGTCGACTTCAAGGGAAGTTGGGATGATCACCTACCTCCTCATCGAATTTGCATACAACAATAGCTACCACACTAGTATTTAGATGGCCCCATCTGAGGCATTATATGGTAGGAGGTGTAAGTCTCCTATAGGGTATCCCCTACCCAATATTGATGACTTATTCTATTAGCTTCAAGGAGCTATTTGATTTTCCAAGGTAGATCTCAAGTCAGGGTATCATCAGCCTAGAGTCATAGAATGTGACATGCCGAAAACAGCCTTCAGAACTCGATATGGTCACTATGAATTCGTGGTTATGTAATTTGAACTAACTAATGCCCCTTCAGTTTTCATGGACCTAATGAATAAGGTTTTCAAACAGTATCTAGACATGTTCGTCATTGTATTCATTGATGAAATTCTGGTATACTCTAGAAATGAGGAAGAGCATGCTAACCATCTGAGGATAGTGTTACAAACTCTCAGAGACCACCAGTTGTTCGCTAAATTCAGAAAATGAGAATTATGGCTGAAGTCTGTGGCTTTCCTTGGTCATGTGGTCTCAGGTGAGGGTATTCAAGTAGATCTTCAAAATATTGCAGTGGTGAAAGACTGGCCAAGACCTACTTCCCCAACAGATATTAGAAGTTTTCTGGGTCTAGACGGTTACTACCTACGGTTTGTAGAAGGATTTTCCTCTGTTGCATCTCCTCTGACTATGCTAACTCATAAAAAGGTGAAGTTTCAGTGGTCATATACATGTGAGAAGAGCTTCCAAGAGTTAAAGACTCGACTCACAACAGCCCCAGTTTTGACCTTACCAGAAGGAACAGATGGGTTTGTAGTCTATTGTGATGCTTCTAGAGTTGGCCTCGGTTGTGTTCTGATGCAACGGGGTAAGGTGATAACTTATGCCTCCAGATAGATCAAAGTTCATGAGAAGAACTATCTGACTCATGATCTTGAATTAGTGGAAGTGGTGTTTGCTCTTAAGATATGGAGGCATTACCTTTATGAGGTTCACGTGGATGTTTTCACTGATCACAAGAGCCTTATGTAGGTGTTCAGTCAGAAATATTTAAACCTTCGTTAGAGAAGGTGGTTAGAGTTATTGAAGAATTATGACATGAACGTGCTATACCACCCAGGAAAGGCCAATGTGGTGGATGATACCCTAAGCAGGATGTCCATCGGGAGCATTGCCCATGTTGAGGAGGGCAGAAAGGAACTGAGAAAGGATATTCACAGGTTAGCTCGGTTGCGAATGCAGTTGTCAGCTAAGGGCAGAGTATTAATGAAAAGTGGGTCAGATTCCTCATTAGTTATTGAGGTTAAGTCAAAGCAGGATGAAGATCCTATACTGCTTAAGCTGAAAGAAGCGGTTCTACGAAAAGAAGTGGAGGCTTTCTCGAAAGGGGGAGATGGTGTGCTTCGTTAACAGGGCAGACTATGTGTACCAAAGTAGGTGACTTGAGATAGTAGATACTGGAAAAAGCCCACAGCTCCAGATATTCTATCCACCCAGGTGCCACTAAGATGTACTGTGACCTACGGGATATCTACTGGTGGAACGACATGAAAAGAGACATTGCAAAATTTGTGGCTAAGTGCTTGAACTGCCAGTAGGTTAAGGTGGAACGTCAGAAACCTGGGGTATGACTCAGGATATCAGCATACCCACATGGAAGTGGGAAGAAGTGAATATGGACTTTATTATAGGTCTACCTCGTACTCGCCGGCATCATGACTCAACTTGGGTGATAGTAGATCAGATGACTAAGTCAGCACATTTCCTCCCACTTAAAACTATTGACTCAACTGAGGATTATGTTATACTTTACATCCGAGGGTCAGTCAGACTGAATGGAGTTCCCTTATCCATCATTTCAGATAGAGGTACCCAGTTCACCTTGCATTTCTGGAAGTCATTTCAGAAAGGACTCGGTACTCAGGTCAAGGTCAGCATAGATTTTCACCCTCAGATTGATGGACAAGCTGAACAGACTATTCAGTCCTTAGAAAATATGTTGAGAGCTTGTTTGATTGACTTCAAGAGCAGTTGGGATGATCACCTACCTCTCATCGAGTTTGCATACAACAATAGCTACCACTCTGATATTCAGATGGCCCTATCTGAGGCATTATATGGTAGGAGGTGTAGGTCTCCTATAGGGTGGTTTGAAGTTGGTAAAGCTACCCTTATAGGACCAAACTCAGTTCACGAGGCTATGTAGGAAGTGCAACTTATCAGAGAAAGGTTGAAAACAGCTCAAAGCTGACAGAAATCATATGTCGATGTGTGGAGGAGAGAGTTAGAATTTTCTGTAGATGATTAGGTTTACCTGAAAATCTCACCTATGAAGGGGTGATGAGGTTTGGAAAGAAAGGGAAGCTCATTCCAAGGTGTGTAGGACCCTACAGGATTCTGAAGCGAATTAGCAATGTGGATTACGAGTTACAATTACCTTCAGAGTTAGCATCTGTGCACCCAGTCTTCCATGTGTCACTATTGAAGAAGCGCATTGGTGATCCAACCTCAGTTGTGCCATTAGATAGTGTAGGAGTGAAGGATAGCACGACAAAGCACTCTTCAAGGGCATGGAATGTCTAATTTTTTTGTCAAAATATCCACAGTAATGTCTCTCTCTGTTATGAAGAGGTTCCAGTTCAGATCCTAGACCGTCAAGTTCATAAGTTGAGAAATAAGGAAGTCACTTCAGTGAAAGTCTTGTGGAGGAACCAGCTAGTTGAGGGAGCCACATGGGAGGCAGAAGAAGACATAATGGCCTAGCACCCTCATTTATTCCCTTCCAGTTCAGTATCAGTATTAGGTATTAAATTTCCTCCTCAGTACTCTATTCAGCTCCGTGTTTATTAGCTCTATTCATTTTTTCAGTGTGCACACTAATAGTTCTAACTTAGTTAGTACGATTAAACTAGTTTGGAGTCAGTCACTCCTTCAGAAACCAGCTTATAGCTTAAAATTGGGAATTGCAGCTCTTTCTCAGGTTTTCCAGCAGTTTTAGCCTTCATTCAAGAATGATGATCCCAAGGGGGAGATATTGTAACACTCCGAAAATTTTCTAGACCAAGCTCAGACCTTGCATGAGAAACCAGGGGAAATCAAAAAATTTCATCATAGAATGACCTAGATAACATATCGTTGTCATCTCTAATGGGCCGTTGTCTGAGCCGTTGTCAGCTTCTACAGAATTTCCCTCCGAGAACGAACGAGGCATAAGATGACTCATTGTAAGGAGTAAAGAGTCGTCCTATCGTCCGTTGCATCCCAAGTTCATAAATCTAGCAGACATCTCCCAAAAGCAATGAGTTAGACTAATGACTCATTTTCACCTCTAACGTGTCATTGTTTCTACCCGTTGCCAGATATGAGGTCCAGGCAGTGATGACCACGAGCAGACACAATGACAACGAGTCATTGTGTCGTCCATTAGTTGAGTGACCAAGCTTCCCTGCCACTGAAAATGAGAGGTACCAATGACCCGTTGGTCCATCCAATGAGTCGTGGTCCCCTTCATTGCCAGTTTATAGTGAGCCCCGATTCCAAGTCTAGGACCAATGACTAGTCCCAACGAGTCGTGGCATCAACCAACGACTCGTTGTGTGACCTATTGGTCCCTATAGGGCAGTTTTCCAAATTTTCTTTCTGGCGTATTTTTGTAACTTCCTACCTTTTAAATCCCTAAACTACGTCATTTTAGACACGTTTAGGAGAGAATTAAAGGAGTGATCGACATATTCCTCTCATTCCTCTTTCAACACTCAGGCTTAGTACAAAGAACTCTCAGACAGATTCCTCAGGGCAAAGCTAGGGCATTCGACTTTTCTTCTCAATTTGCCAAGGGTTTTCTCGGAGATTTCTACACCAGGTATGTGAGAATTTAGCAATGGAATTGTCCTTCCCTTGTGCCTCAAAATCCATCTAAATTTTCTCATAAGTTCTAAGCCCTAATACTTTCGAATTAGAGGAATTTTTTGGTCATGTTCTGAATAAATCATGTGAAATGTTGTCCATACTATTAGTTACTATATTTACACTATCTAGTAATCATGTGGATACTTGTTTTCTTGAAAAGTGACTTTAGCCCTAATTCAATAAGTGTAGTAATTAGGGTCCTGCATAATTTTATAGACATAATATTGCTTGACTCTATTAGTGTTGGAAATTCCATGTTATTATTATCAATGCTCAGTTAGTTGCATGCTAGTTCAGGCTCAGTCAGAATGTTAGTACCTTCAGTGTTTTTCAGTAATGTCAGCTAATCAGTTTGAATATAGTCATTTCTTGAGGTGTCAGTAATGCCTCCCAGTTATCAGTTATCAGTTATTAGTTACATCTATCGATGGTTACGATGCTTCTAGATAAGCAACTCTGACTAGTCTTAGAATCACCAGTATCAGTTTCAGTTTGTTCTTTAGATGGTTACGTTGCTTCAAGATAAGCAGCTCTGACCAGTCTTAGAATACCAATTATAGTTATCTGTTCCAATAAGACTCTCAGTAAACTTCCAGATAAGTATTCCTGACTTAGTCTTGGGCCCCAAATTCGAGCTATCCGCTTAATAAGCATATTAGCATTATCCAGTGGGAGTAGAACTTAGCACAAAGAGGGTCGGTATTCCAGCGCACCTAGGTTCTCAAAACTATGTTTCCATCGTAGGTTACTTGGCCCATCGAGCCTAGATTTGTGATCACCCAATTCATGCCTTTATACCCTGGCAAGGTATATTGGGTCCTATCGATGGGGTGTACACATCGAACTCCACGTTTAGCTCACATGGTTATATATCAGTTATATACTCTCCCACTAGTTAGTACAGTCTCAATTCAGTTCAGTTCAATTCAATATCCCAGATCCAGTACATGTCTATGACCATCGGCCAAGGTCATTATTGACCATATCAGATGTAGTTCAGCTTTATCAATTTTCATTATTTAGTTGGTCATTTCATGTTATTTCAATATAGATATTCTTCCATGCTAATTGTATCTCTCACTTACTTAGTACATTCAAAGTACTGACACATACTTTCCATGTTATATCGTATCATGATACAGGCGCAGGTTCTCAGTCCCAACATTGTCAGTAGATCCCTTCGATGATATCAGCAGCAGCGTTTGGTGAGTCCTCATCTTCTGAGGACGATATTTATTTTTCAGTTGGTTCTTTTCAATCAGGTTTTAGAGTTAGCTAGGTGCTTGTCCCAGCAACTCATCATTTAGTAGATGGCTTTCAGACATAGATAGAGTTACTCAGTATGGTTTTTCAAATGTATTGACTTTTTCCAAATCAGTAGTTTTCTTTAATGATTTTACATATTTAAAGCTTCCGCTTATGCTTATTCAGTTTACCAGTGTAATAATAGACCATGGGTTAGCTTGGGGTCACTTGTGGCACCAAGTACCGTGTCTCGTCCAGTGTATAGACTGGGGTCGTGACACCTTCTTAGATTCACCAAGCAAAATTCTCAAGGATTATCCAACGGGTATGTGGAAATTCAACAAGGGGATTCTTCCATCCTTGTGTCCTAAATTAGTTTTATAAAACTTTTTAAATTCAATCCCTACAGAAGATTTGAAGCTAGGGTTTTCAATTAGATAAGAGACTCTTTAAATCTAGTTAATTCCGTAACTTTACATGGTTACTCATAGCTGAAATTCATTCCCTAATTCTATTTATTCAGTTTGCTTTCTTAGTCTTGATCTTTAGCATGATTCTGAGTAAAACTTGCATGATTTAGAACTCAGACAAAAAGGTTATTTTTCTATGGTAGATGATACTTGAATTATGAATGATTAGTACAGATACTTGAATAGCAATTAATATTTTGGAATATTCAGTCTCAGAGTATCAGCCAATACTCAGTATACTTAATATTCTATAGAAATGTCAGCTGATTAGTTTGACAATTGTCAGTCTTTGAGAAAATTAGTAAACTCAGTAGTATCAGTTTATCAGCTCGTTAGTTGTTCTTTGGACCGTTACTACGCTTTCATATTAAGTAGATCTGACGAGTCTCAGAACATAGTTTCTTTCAAGTCCTTAGACTCTTAAAACACTTCTAGGTAAATAATTCTATCCCAATTCTTAGGACATCAGTTTGAGTTATCAGCACAGTTAGACACAGTAAGGATCCTCAATGGGAGTAGTACTTAGCACCGAGCAGGTTGGGGTTCAGCGCAGCCAGGTTCCCAAAACTACATTGCCACCATAGGTTATTAGCCCGAATGGGCTCCTGGCATTGATCATCAGTTCAGTTACAATACCCTGGTAAGGTGTAGTGGGCCTTCTAGGATGGGGGGTATACATCATACTCCACATTTAGCTCATGTGGTTACATGTCGGTTATGGTCTCTCCCACAACACAACACAGTTCAGTCCAGTTCAATTATGATTTTCAGTTTAGTTTAGTTTCTTCAGATTTCAGTCTATTTTTTCAGTATTGCAGTACAACTTACTTTATTACTCGGTATATGTATGTTTTAGTTCCTTCTTGCATACTCAGTACATTCAAAGTACTTAAACATACTTTTATGCTATATCATTTTATGATATAGGCTCAGGTACCCATCCTCGGCTCCACAGCTAGTGACTCGGCGATCTCCAGTAGTTTCAGTGGTGAGTCCTCATCTACCGTGGGCCGGAGTTCCATTTCGAATTGTTTTTTTTATTTAGCTTCAGACATTAGAGTTAGCTGGGGGCTTGTCCCAGCGACTCATCAATTCATTTTTAGAAGGCTTTCAGACAATAGTTATAGATTAAGCTAGATTATCATATTGTTATTAGATTTTATCATTTATCCAATAGGAGTTAAAAAAATTTATCAGCTTCCGCTCTTATATGTCTATTCTCAGTGGATCAGTTTTTAGTAGAATATGCTCTACCAGGGTTTTCTTGGGGTCACTTATGACCCTAAGTACTATGTTGCATCTAGGGTATGAACTCGGGACATGACAAATTTGATATCAGAGCATCACGTTTAGAGTGGCCTAAGATTTCTGAAAGCCACATCAAGTAGAGTCCTTTTCATAGTTATGAAGTGCGTCACACTTATGAGGGGGAGGCTACGAGGCATTTTTAGGAAAATTCCCTTTCTTCATGTTTCTTATCATGCATAGAGTTTGATCTTGAAAATTTATCCTCCTAACTCATGTTTTACCCTTTTCAGCTGACAATGCCTCCAAAAAGGGAAAACGGAAGGAGGATCCAAAATGCTAATCGACCAGCGCTACTAGCTCCTGCAGCCATTTAGAATGGCCAGGTGTCCCACACAAAATTTCGGCCTGCTATCCAAATGTTGGCTCAGGCAGTGACCAACCAGGTTAATCAGCATGTCATGGTGCTAATGAATAGAAACGGGTCCACAACTGCTGCCAGGGTTTGAAATTTTACTCGAATTAATCCCCCAGCATTTCACGGGTCTAAGGTTGATGAAGACCCGTATGAATTCATTGATGAAGTGCAGAAGGTCACCCAAATCATGGGTGTTACCTCTACAGAAAGACTTGATCTGACTGCCTAATAGTTGAAAGGGGTGGCTCAGATTTGACACAAGCAATAGAAGGAGAGAAGGCAAAATCATGCGGGATCGGTGGAATGGGATGAGCTTGTTACAGCATTCCTGTACAAGTTCTTTCTCCGATGGAAGTTAAGGCTGTTGAATTTATGAACTAAGGTAGAACAACATGACAGTACAGGGTATGCACTGAAGTTCACTCATCTGCCAGATATACTCCAGAAATGGTTGCTGAGATGAGGGCTCACATGCTCAAATTAGTTAATGGAGTCTCAAACTTAGTGCTCAAGGAATGCAGGACCTCCATGCTTATTAAGGATATAGACCTTTCCAGTCTCATCATTCATGCACAGCAGATAGAGGCAGAAAAGTTGAACAAGATAGAAAGGGAGAGTAAACGGGCTAGAACAAGTTAGTTTTAGTATTCTCAGCAGAGGTCAGCCGGTGGTAACCCCCCCCCCTCCATAAGCAGCAGCAGAGCCTCCAGCACCTTCCTCAGTCAATGTTCCATCTTCCAGGCCCTATAGGGATAGGAATGGGGCATCAGGCTCCCAATCTCAGATCCATGTCTCCAGGAGCCGCACTTTTCCAGCATGTCCTAAATGTGGCAAGAATCATCTAGGGGAGTGGCATCTGGGTAGGAATGGTTGTATTGGGTATGGCCGGTTGGGTCATAGATTGAGAGATTGCCCATCAGCAGGACAGGTAAAGGCCCAATCTAACACGTCAGCAGCTCCACCAGGACGTCCAGCCCAGCAGTGCACAACCTCAGTTATAGGTGGCGGTCAGCGCCAGAACCGTTTCTATGCTCTATCTTCCAAGAGGATCAAAAGAACTTATTTGATGTGGTTACTGGTATGTTACTTCTTTTCCAAATAGATATATATTCTTTACTAAATCCAGGAGCCACACTTTCCTTCATGACTCCTTACATTATAGTCTAGTTTGATATTAGTCCAAAAATCCCCTCAGGGCCATTTTCAGTTTCATCTCCGGTTGATGTGTCAATCAGAGCTAGCCGAGTGTATGAAATTGTCTGATCATAGTGTTGAATAAACTCAACTCAGTTGATCTAGTAGAGCTAGCCGAGTGTATGAAATTGTCTGATCATGTTTCCGTGAATTAATTTTGTTACTTTCATGACCTATGTCAATTGAAAATTTTGAGTCCTCCAAATAAGGTACTTAGTAGGCTTGAGTTTGATGGGACAAGCAACCATAAGGTGATGCAATGAGGCTGTTGAAACGGAAAAAGAGGTTAGGACATAGGTTGAGGCCATTATTTCTATAAAAACATTTATGCAGTGTAGTTATGTGCTTATTGTTCTTATAGTATATCAAAACTCACAGTTTGAGAGGGGAGAAGAATTGTATATTGCTCGATGGATTCTCTATACATCCATGCCTCTACTTGTACAACATAATAGGTAGAGTTCTAATTACAACACAATAAGTAAATAGAGTCCTAATACACTATGTATTCTAAGTGTTTAGCTAGAGATAGGCTAGGCTACATACGTAAGTCCTAAACCAAGCACACTTGACTAAATATCGCAACAATCATGATCGAACAAAATATAATGAAATTGATATACACTTTATTAAAGAGAGTTATTAGTGGCACCTTGAGTTTACTTCTGTCAAAAAAGCAATTGGCAAATGTGCTTATAAAAAGCCTCAACAAAAGCTTTTTATATTTTGGTTTGCTTGTTGGGAATGTTTGCATCTTTGCTCCAACTTGAGGTGAGTGTTGATTGTGTTAATTAATTAGCATGATGTTAGGAGATTTTTTTTTACTTTTTCCTAGTTTAATTGTAGGAATATTCTATTTTATTATAATTGATTATCTTTCCTTAATTATATCATGTTTGGACAAGCTTCTAAAATTAGTTTATTTTGAAAAGTGTTTTTTTCAAAAATACTTATTAAAAAGTACTTTTGGTAAGAAGCTATTTGTGTTTGGCTAATAAATTTAAAAAGCACTTTTGAGCAACAATTAGTGCTTGGCCAAATTTTTAAAAAGTACTTCTAAGTGTATTTTTATCAAAAGTGCTTTACAAATTAGTGCTTTTGAGAAGAAACTACTTTTTTAGCTTCTGAAAAATAGCTTCCGCTACTCCCTAAAGCACTTATTTTCTCTCAAAAGTTTGGCGAAACACCTCATATTTTTTTATAATAAGCACTTTTTAGAAAAAATAAGTATTTTTAGCCTCCCAAAAACTTGGCCAAATAGGCTATTAATTAGGATTCATTTATATCACTAACCCTCATGATTTATAAGGACATACTGAAATAAGAGGAAGTCTTTTTTTCTCAAATGGAATAATACCTTGATACGTAAAGAAAGTGAAGAGGAAAGAATAAAAAGAGAGAAGTCATAATGTCAAAAATTAATGAAAGAGTCAAATACCTGCTTAAATTGCATATCTTCTATCTCCTCCGGACTCAATTCTGTGGTATAGACAATATCAGTAATACAAGGTATTATCATCTTATTAACTTTTTCAAAACAATATGAGGAAGCAAAGCAAGTTGTAATGCTAATAATATTTACTAATCACTCATGAATAAATAGAGTCTAAATTGCAGGTAGAGTAATACACGGAATTTATGGAATGAAAACCTAACCTAAAACCTAGACATAGAATATTGTATAGTGATGTATCAAAAGTACTCAATCACATGTTTTGTAACTAGAATTAATTAACTTCACGAATGAAAAGATCTCAAACAAGGATGTCATAGACTTAGACTTTGACTAAACACACCGTGTGGCACTTGACAACTCACCCATGAATCTTTCACAATCTTGCAAGCTCAAGTAAGCCCTTTAAACTATAGATCTCTAACGTAATTCCAGATAAGAAAGATAAGAGAAATTTACTAAGAGAAGCTTTTTAAAGTGTAGAGAACTTATTGATTTTTCCTGATGGTTATACAAATGAATCGCCCTCTATTTATACTACTCACTTAGGGGATAATATGAAAAGAATAATTCTTGTATAAGTCCCTATATATTTAAAAATAAGTCCTTTTCTAGAATTTTCTTCATGCCTAGAATATTCTAAGGACATTCCTAGAAATTCCATAAGACTCCAAGGTCTTACATGGGAAATCTCTATAGTTCCTAGAATATTCCGCCAAGTGTAGGATTTTTATTTATGTAAGCTTCTACATGGTAAAGATATGCCAAATTACTCCTACATGGAGTGATAACGTGTCCTCACACTCTCCCCCACCTGGTGTTGCAACGACTGCAGCACAATGCTACTGCATAAACTCTCGGATCTTGTCCTTGAATTTCCATAAGTCTTCATATCGTTCCCATGTGGATTTATTCAGTGATTTCCCTTTCCAATGTATGAGGAACATGGTAGTAGTCTTTTTCCCTTGTTTTCCTCTGGCTTGATATTCAATGATAGCCTTAATCTCCCGATCATGCAAGACGGTGATGGTAATCGGTGTCCTACTTGATTGACCTCGAGTAGAGTCATCCTGGTCTTCATTGGAATAGATTGAGCACACTGGCATGGAAGACAGGATGAACCTTGAGATGAGTTGGTACTTCAACTAGATGAGATCTTGCCCACCTTGACAACGATCCTAAATGGCCCTTCATACTTCCGTATCAAGTTCTGGTGCATGCCTTGTAGTGTCTTAAACTGCCTTGGTTAAACTTCACCAAAACCATGTCCCGAACTTTATAATCTGTGGGACGAAGCTTGCGGTCAGCAAACTTCTTCATCTTTTTTGCTGCCTTGTCCAAGTAGGACTTAGCAGTGCCAAGCTGCTCCTCGAACCCCTAAGCCATATGGTAAGCCCCCAAACTCTTGCCCTCGTATGTGGCCAGTAGTGAATATGGAGTTTGTGGTTGCTGGCCAGTGGCTAACTCGAATGGTTATCGCCCAGTAGACTTGCTCCGCTACAAGTTATAAGAGAATTGGGCTATATCTAGGAGCCTTGCCCAGTCCTTTTGATATGAACTCACAAAATGCCTCAAGTAGCACTCCAATAAGGCATTGACTTGTTCCATCTGTCCATCAATTTGTGGGTGAAAACTAGTAGAAATGTAGCTCTATTCCAAGCATATCGAACAATTATCTCTTAAAGTTTCTAGTAAAACGTGGGTCTCGATTGCTAATGATGTACCTTGGCAAGCCCCAATACTTCACCACATTCTTGAATAATAGTTTGTCAGCCTCTTTAGTGGTGCAACCTACTGTGGTTGGCATGAAGATAGCATACTTTGAAAACCTATCCACCATGACCATGATCATCCCATATCCTTCAGACTTTGGTAAGCAAGTGATGAAGTCTAGAGTTATGCTCTCCATGGACACTATGCAGCTAGTAGTGGTTCCAAAAGTCCTCTGGGTTGCTGTTGCTCCACCTTATCCTTTTGGCACACAAGAAATGTCTATGCATAACATTCAATATCGTCACGTATGCGCAGCTAATAGTAGATTAACTCCATCAAGGCCCTTGTGTGATGCTGGCCCGGGTGCTCGGACCATAAAGTGTCATGGATTTCCTTCATAATCTACTTCCTTATATTCCAAACTTGGGCACGTAGATCCTTTGTCCAATGGTAAGAAATAGTCCATCTTCCACCCAAAACGTTTTGTCTTGCCTTGGGAGCTAACTCCATAATTTGTTTTGCTTCCGAGTCATGTTGCATGCACTCTTTTATGGCCTCTCAAATGTCACAACTTGCTAAAGTGATGGTAGCAAGTTCATCCTTTTAGATCAAGGCATCGGCCCCGATGTTACCGTTGCCTAGATGAACTTTGACCCAAGCAAGTAATGCCTCAATATGCGAAGGTAATGAGCAATGGTAGTCATCTCTTTCTCTTACACTATGTAACGTCGTTCTGTGTCATTCAACTTGCGGCTCCCGAATTCTATAGTATGATTATCTTTCATCAAGACACCCCCAATAGAAAAATCAGATGCACCTGTATGAACCTCAAATGTCTTGGTAAAGTTAGGTAATGACAAGACTGGCTCCTCTGTCACAATTTCCTTAAGGCCTTCAAATTCCTTTTGACAAGGTTCCATCCAAACCCACGACTTGTTCTTCTTTAGAAACTCGATCAAAGGTGTTGCCTTGGTTGAATAGCCACTAATGAACCTGCAATAATAGTTAGCTAGTCCAAGGAATGATCTAGGCTCGGTTACCTTTGTGGATGCCTCACACTCTTGGATAGCCCACACTTTGGCTTCATCCATGTGCAATCAGCCCTAGCTAATGACATGTCCCAAGAAATTTATTTTAGGCTGCGCGAACTCATACTTCTCCCATTTGATGTAAAGTTTATTCTCCATCAAGACCTGGAAAACCTTCCTTAAGTGCTCTACATGCTCCTCCAAGGTGTTTTTGTAGATAACTATATTGTCCAAGTAGACTATCATTAACTGATCAAGGTAGGGATAAAAAATCTTATTCATCGGGGTGCAAAATGTAGCGGGTGCATTGATCGAGCTGAAGGGCACGCCAACCACTCATAAGCTCCATATATCATCAGGCATGTCGTCTTTGGTTCATCCCCTTCTGCTATTCGCACTTGGTAGTAACCCTTTCAAAGGTCCACCTTAGTAAAGTACTTGGCTTGTCCAAGTCCATCGTACAATTCAGCAATAAGCGGGATAGGGTGTTTGTTCTTTATTGTCACCTTGTTGAGTGCTCGGTAGTCTAAGAGAAATGATACATTCTTCTTCTTTTGAAATAAGACTGGTTCTTCATAGGGTGCTTTGAACAGGCGAATATGACCAGATTCGAGTAACTCCTTCAATTGTTTCCTTAGCTCCTCCAACTCGAGTGGATCCATGCGGTATGGGGAATATGCGAGTGGTTTGGGTCTAGGCTCCAACTAGATCTTATGATCCTCCTAACACCTAGGAGGTAAGTGCCTTAGAAGCTCATCGGGCATAACATCTTTGTTCTCTTCAAGTAACTTTTCTATGCCAGGTAGTAGTGTCTCTTGGGAACCTCTGTCTTTCTCCAAACTTGCAATGGTTTCCATGAACGTAGGCTCCCTCTTCTTGAGCCCCTTTACAAGCTGCATAGCCGATAGTTATGTTTGGCTATGTCCTTGTGGTATAGTTACTGTGGGAACCATGCAAGCTCTTTCTCGCTCCATGACTACGAGATGTTGGAGGTAAGGATTGATCAAGGTATGACATCGTCTAAAGAACTTTTGCCCTAGAACAATATCAAAGATATCCATATTTGTGGATGTAAAGTTTGTTGTACCTTCCCAATTTGCCACCAACACCATTGGCTACATCACGAGCATTTTGAGCTTCAGCATTTACGGTCTTGACGTGAGAGTTAGTAAAAGAGAGCTTCCACTCTAGCCTCTTTGTTGAGGCCTCAGTCACAAAATTGTGGGTTGCTTCTATGTCCTCCAGTGCATGAGCAGGCTTGTTATTGATGGTGAGGTCCACATACTGATTGTTATTTTCGTCAGGTTGGATAAGTTGCTTCTTAACATTGCCACATAATCCTATCATACCCAACTGTGCTGTACTCGAACTCTTTCCTTGGGGATGCTCTTTCCATTCATGCACTATGGCACTTATACTCTTTAAATCGGGATAATTCTTAAAGCCATGCGATTCTCCGCATATGTAGCAACTGTCTCCTTTCGTGGCTTGCGCCTTCCTATTAGCATAGCCTTGACATCCAAGCTTTCTGCCATCAAACTTATGGGTGTCATGATTCTTGGGATGCGGCTGCTGCTCCTTGTTTTTGCCACGATCTCCCCCACATTTGGCATGGCTACTTCTCGTCTCCTTGTATTTGCCTTTGTCATGTCTAAAGTCCGTCAAAGCTCTGGCCTGAATGATAGCTTCATCAATAGTACTGAATTTTCGGCGTTCCATCTTTGTCTTGGCCCAATTTTATCACCCGTCCATGAAGTGGAATAACATGTCTTCATCTGTGAGGCTAGAAATCTGAAGTGTAAGAGTGGTGAACTCCTTCACATATGCACGTATACTTCCCATCTGCTTCAACTCTCAGAACATGCGTTTTGCCTCATAGATGACATTGTTGGGAAGAAAACCCTCTTGAACTCAGCTCGAAATTTCTCCTATGTGTTGATTGCGCAAAGCCCCTTCTCCATCTCGGACTCCTTATAGTATGGCCATCTCCAAGAGATACAATACAGCGGTGTTAATCTTGCTCTCGTTGCTCTTCACCCTGTTGTACTTAAAATAATTTTCCAAATGCCAAAGGAAATTATCCACCTCTTCTGCATTACTAGCACCTTTGAAAATTGGTGGTTTAGGGGCCTCAAACTTGGCCTTCTTCTCTTTTTCGGATGTTGCAGACCCTCCAGCTTGAATCTCCCCCTTGAGTGCCTCTATCTTGGCCTTCATGGTCTCAGTCGTGCTTAATGCTTCCATGAGCCTGCACTCTAAGAAAGTGATGGTTTCTCTCATCTCCAATTCCACATGTTTGTGCCCCTCTAACTCCTTTCGGATTTCATTCTCCTCAAGGGTGAAGTCTTCAAGAGTTTTGAACGTGTCATCAACCTCGTTCAAATGTTTGCCGAATATTTTCACAGCCTGCTTGTCGTGTCAACCCTCGCCATCCACTCTATTCCTAGCATGACGTCTATGGAGGGTCCTCATGTTCATCATGACTCGCCTCAGTGGTCAAAGTGAGTGGGATGTTAGCACTTCACTTGATGTAAGGTCAGACAACAGTTCTTCATTCCTTATATGATTCTTTCTCCTCTTTTATTCCTTTTTCCAGCATCCTGTCGTATTTTGGTGGTGTTAGCAGCGTTAATGTATCCATCATTTGCCATTCCCTTAATATTAACCTTTGCACTAATACCATATTGTCACGGGCTTACGCTTCGACTAAGAACACCGTGCTGTACTTGACAACTCGCTCACGAATCTTTCATGATCTTGCAAGCTCAAGTTAGCCCTTTCAACTATAGATCGCTATGAGAATGCTAGATAAGAAAGATAAAAGAAATTTACTAAGAGAAACTTTTTGTAGTGTAGAGAACTTAATTGATTTTTCTTAATAGTTTTACAAATGAATGGCCCCCTATTTATACTACTCACTTAGGGGCTAATATGCAAATAATAATTCTTGTATAATTCCCTACATATTTACAAATAAGTCCCTTACTAGAATTCTCTTCATGCCTAGAATATTCCAAGGACTTTCCTAGAAATTCCATAAGACTCCAAGGTCTTCCATGGGAAATATCTATAGTTTTCTAGTATGAGCCTATTTGGATTGGCTTATTTTAAGTGTTTTTAAGCCAAAATAGCTTTTAATCAGTTTTATAATATTTGGATAATTTTAGAAAATACTTTTAAGCACTTATTTTTATGGTAAAAGAACAAAAATAAGCCAAAAGTCATAAGTTAGAAATTCCAACTTATGGCTTTTGACTTATAATCCATAAGTAAAAAAGCTATCCAAACAGGCTCTATATTCCACCAAGTATAGAATTTTTGCTTATGTAAGCCTCCACAAGGCAAAGATATATGACAAATGGCTCCTACGTGGCATGACGACTTGGAGAGTCCTTACAAAGAGCCGTGAAATCTAGATTTGTGACAAGAATTTCTAGTGATGAATTTTGAGAACTCTTTCATACCTTCCTAGTTGACCTATGCACTTAGGGGTCATTCAGTAGGGACAAATAATCTCATATTGGAATAACCCGAGATTGTTATCCTACATTTAATGAGAAATATAGAATTAACACTTCCAAAATTAATTTTTAGATGGTTTATTTCATGTTTGGCTGGAATAGAACCCCGAGATTAGTTATCCCACATTGAGGGTGGGATAAAGATAATATTAAAATCCAGGAATAACTACTCTCGGAACAATTTATTCGGAGATTTTATTCTATCAAAACGTGAGATAAACCATTCAAAAATTAATTCCAAGACTATTTATTTTTTATTTCTCGTTAAAGGTAGAATAACAATCCCGTAATTATTTGTTTTCCTACCAAATGACCCCTTATTGTTATACATTTTAAAACTCTTGAATGGTTAAGAGTACTTTTCAGTGTTGTATTTAGACAAGGACGGATGTCATGCAGCGTTACTAAAAATAATTTATTAGAAGCAAGTCATATTTGTTCAATTGAAACAAAAATAAAAAAGAAAGGATGCAATCATACGCATTAAAGGGTTCACTGTAAGCTAGCTAATTGACTGACCAAGTGATAGTGACTTGAATAAACTCACCGAATGATTCTGAAAAGCTTTGGCCTTCAATTGGTAGCCTCATGTCATCTGAAGCCATAACATATGTATTGGAAGTTCATTATATCAATAGTCTAAGATTTTGAAATAATTTATTTGGAGGCTGAAAAAGATTTCAGTAACTCCAAGTTTTAACCTTACAATAAAAATGTATATATGTCTAAAAAATGTTAATCCAATCCAAAATGTATATAGCATCATAAACATTGACAAAAATTTGTATACAATTTTGTAATTGTACAAATTTCAGTATAGGCAGGATCTCAAAATATGTTAAGAAAAGTAAAATAAGATTCAACATGTACCTGACATATATTTGGTGAAAGAGTCCCAAGGATATAGTTTATAATATGGTATAAATATTGATATGACATTCAGTTAAATATGAATATCAATTTTGTTACCCGTAGCTCTCAATGCAGTTGGGCGCCTTTGTTGGGCCATTGCTAGGGCTATTGCTCCATCCACCTTTAAAAGGAAAAAAAAGGATAACAAAAGATTAAATTAAATCAATATAAATTTATACAATCTAACACATTTTTACAATTTTCCATTGACATGATAATTGATCTACCATCAACACTCTATCTAGTGTTCAGTATTGAGAAATAAAGTTTTAGCATCTTACATATAATTAAGGTTATACCACAAGAATAAAAGCGTTATAGTATACTAATTATAAGACAAATTTAAAGTTATTACTTAATTTATCTTTGATCCTATAAATTAATTATTGACCGATGGACTATCTCGAACTTGTGATAACCAATATTTTAAATAAAGAGTTCTTTTGTCTTTAACTAAAAATATTTTTAATGAATTAAAGTTTTTTTTAAAAAAAGAAAAGTAAGGAACAGGAAAAACCCAAGATAAAATAAACCAGTGTTATTGCTGGTAAGAGGCAGAATAGAATCAGAAATAAAATGGAAGGCGAAAAAAAAAAAAAAAAAGGAAGGAAAGGAGAAGAAAAGGAGAAAAATAGAGATTTTATTCTAAATCATCAAGAGTAATAATTTTAAACTTTCCTGTGAGATTATCATGTGACTATGGATAAGGGCAGAATAGAATCAGAAATAAAATGGAAGGCGAAAAAAAAAAAAAAGGAAAGGAAGGAGAAGAAAAGAGGAGAAAAATAGAGATTTTTATTCTAAATCATCAAGGTAATAATTTTAAACTTTCCTGTGAGATTATCATGTGACTATGGATAAGTTTTTATTGTAGAAACATGGAGAAATTATGAGGAATTGAGAAAGTTTAGCCCTAGGGTTCTTCAACCTAAATCATTGATTTGAAAGGGCAAATGTTATCAAAATTCAATTTTGAATAGTGTTCTGAAATTCTCTTATCGGGGAGAATCTATTGATGGTCATGGTTCGGGTATTCTGATCCATTTATTGGAGTTGACTTTTTGAGTCAATCTTTAACCGTGAGTTTGAATATTTTTAAGAATTAAAAGAATGTTCACCCAAGGATTTTTTATCATTCTGAATCCATTTTTGTGTAGTTTGAGGTGATCCAAAGACCCGAGAATGAAGTTCTACTTTATTGAAAAGAGTGCTTGAGTTGTGAATTCAAGGTAAGTGAGACTTTAAGTTTTGAGTACTTCCTTTTCAAATTTATTTTAAAAAATATGTTTTGTCTGTCTGGTCCATGTGTTGGGACGAGCGTGTGTTTGGCATAATCGATGGTCTTTGAGGCCAGCCGCATATACTTTATGACGAAGGATTCTAAGACTCTATTTATAAATATATTTCGTAGAGTGATATGGTTGTGAACTATTGAGGTTGGGGCGTTGTGGATGCTTCATGATATCACTGAGATTGTGTATGCTTCTTGACAGTATTGGGCATTGTGTATACTTCTCGACAATACTAAGCATTGTGTATGCTTCCTAATATATTTGAGAAATTGTGTATGCTTCTTGACAGTATTGGACACTGTGTATGCTTCTTGACAGTATTGACTTTGTGTATGCTTCTTGACAATACAGAGCAATGTGTATGTTTCTCAATATGTTTGGTGCATTGTGTATACTGCCTTGGACTCATGTGTTGATTAATTGCTTTTAACTATCATTTATGACCAGCCCTTAGCGTAAATTGTGTTGAGATATATAGTATTCTTGATAAAAAATTGTGTGAACCTTGTTGGAAATTATATTATGAG
>JACEIK010001879.1:113243-151654 GCA_018107945.1 Datura stramonium
ATCTAAGTATGTATTAGAGGAAATTGAGAGAACATGTAATGAAGAGGAGCTAGATTCAGAATAATATTTATTGACTTATTTTAGATTAGTAATTTCGAAAGTCTTCATTTCATGGCTAATTAAGATACTATCTGAGATGGAGAGGAAATACTAGATTCAACCAAAGAGTATTACGTAAGGAAGTGCATGACTCTATATATCAGTTATCATACATACCTCCCTTTGTTGTATAGCTGCTTCTTTCCTGTATATAGGAAAAATAAACACATAAGCCTAAATTGAAGGAAAATGTTATTGGTTATTATATGAAGCTTACCTGCTTAAAAGACGAGCCTCCATTGACACACCTTCCCCTAGACTAGCAACCTAAAAGCAAGACATGCATATGTTAAGCAGCTCATATATTATGATCCCCTCGAACCACTGCTAGAACCTGCAGCCGCATTGTAATTCCTGTAAAGTAACAAGAAGATTTACCTGCTGTTCAAGCTGCCTAGCCCTTGCCTCAGCTTCTTCGCAACGCTCTTCTGCAAGTCGAAGCTGAAAGGATATATATATATATATATGATCCGTGATGAATTGAAATTGATAAACTAGCTAATTCTATCAGGACACATTAGCGTCTACATATCCAACTGATTACATTTCACAAGGAACATGTCTTTACCTTTTCGAGTAAACTTTCATTCTCTTCTTGAAGCATGTCAACCTGCATTTTGGATTCACATCTCATCAACATCAGTATTTTAATTAAACATCATGAGAATTCATTTGAGATGCTATTAACAAGAGTAGTTTATATACATATATTGTTGACTGTGTTAATTAATAGCATGATTTTAATTTTTGATTGCGTTAATGATTTTTAGGAGACTTCATTTTCCTTTTTCTTGCATAATTATAGGAATAGAATATTTTCTTATATTTTAATTGATTGTCTTTCTTTAATTAGTTAGACTTCACTTGTATAAATAACCCTTCGCATGGGATGTAAATACGTACAAAAATACAAGAAATCTTTTTTCTTTTCTAAAATCTAGATGGTATCATAGCCATTGCTTCCTTGTAAGGTGAGTTCTGCAGCACTAGGGCTCTGTTTTATCAGAAAGGTTTAGTTTTTTTCCCTCCTAGTAATTGTCTGTGACTCACATCCTTTCTGATTAGTATTTTGAAAAACTCAGTCCAAAATGGCAAATCCCCAATAAGCAGCTTTAAGAAAGAGTGTCGCACGCCACCAACATCCTCAACTCAAGCGACTCCCAGGGCTTATGCGTCATCATAGGGACCACTTTCCGTCGATTTTTTCAGCAGAGGTTTTTATGTGTTGCGTTTACAGGCTTTTCTGAGCTCAACCATATCTTTTTCTACTTTTTTTTATCATCGAAGCTAGGGTATCATTGACGCATCCACGGTGAGCCAGTAGTTCCGACCAAGCAATATGATTTCTGCAATTTTTTCAGTCTTTCTTCTTTGATAAGGATGGGTTAACTTCCTTCTAGAGTTAAAGGAGTTCTATTTGTTGATTTAGGTTCCTATTAAAACTACGGACGACACAAACACAATTGTTGAGCTAAGAGCTACATGTGCCAGGGAGAGCATTGTGAGCTAGAGAGTCATGTGCTAAGTCTAACAATATTAAGTTTTGATGATTAACAAATGAGTAGCAAAATATAACTAACAAATACAAGAATCAACCTCTTCACAGGTCTCGACAAAGAACTGATAGTGTCCATAACAAAATATACAAGGGAACCACTTCTTTTCTATGTCTTTAACAAGGAGTTATTATCAAGAGTGCATCACAATTAGTGAATTACAATAAAGGAACCAGGTCCTTCACAATAGACTAGAATAGACTATTAATTAAGGTAGGACAGATTCCAAGTGCATAAAAAAATTCCTTGAGAAATTACGATTATAACAAATTTAATAAAATAAGGAGCAAGAAAAATATGAAAATATTATCATATTTATATACAAGGAATAAACTTCGAAAATAGGAGAAAATAATAATCAAGCGCGTAAAGGAGAACTAAGTCAAACTAGGATTGAAATCTTGAATCCTTTGTTCTAATCCTTATTTAATTGGGAGAATAAAAAGCATCTACTTATTCCTATATAAAACATTTCATGGATATTGCTAAAGATGAAAGAAAATAGACTTACCATAAAGAGAGAGCAAGATCTTAACACAGACTATTCTTTCCATTGTAAGATCAATTGATGACAACAAAGAACATGTTCCTGTGAAGATACGTTTACAAAAGTTCTTATTGTTTGAAGTTCGACTTATTGTAACCTTTTATGTTTTAATTGATTTATATTAGGTGTTAGGTTGAGTTACGAGGGACAACAACTGGGTAGAGTTGTTGAAGAGAGGTTAGGCTACAACCGAATCACGTTGTAGAGAAGGAAAAATGTGCTATAGTGGTTAGCTCCTTAAGTGCTATAATAGGTAGCTCCTTGGTTGATTGAAACTTAAACTTGTGTAAACTCAAAATTAGTTATAATTTGAGAGAGAGACCGTGGTTTTTTGACTCCTGGGAGATGAGTTTTTTCACATAAAATTGTTGTGTTAATTGTTTTTATTTTGCACTTGTTGTTTAGTTGTTGAAGAATCTGTTATTTTAATACACACATGGATAATATAAAAAATAATTGATATCAGATCAGGTTTTCTCTAAAGGCTAACACCTTAAAAGTTTTTAAGATGACTACACCCACAGTGGTACAAGAAGGACAATCAACCGCAAAACCACCATTCTTTAATGGAAAATATATGATTAAAGAAAATCAAGGAGGAAAGATTTCACAATTGGAGAGTACCTACCATTGTTAGATTAGGCATTCTCCTTCACAAAATGAATATAATCATTATTATTCTCCTACACAAAACGAATACAATTATTATTATTCTCCCTCCAAGAGATTCTTTATCAACATGGATATTATATTTTGAGAATATGATCCCTATTTTGATAATACACTATCACTTTTGTAGGGGAGAGAAATAAGAAGGAAGAGATGTTTCTCCCTGGTTCTACTATTAAACCCACTACCATAGGGGAAATTTAGGTTGGAAAAAGTGTCAGGGGTAACTATTGGATATTTGGATAGACCTAATTTGCTAACTTACTTGAAGAGAAATATAGTAGAAGAAGCCACTGCCTAATCTATCAAAATTGAATCCTCTTATACTAGTGAGTTATTTATATTTACTAATAAGTTGATTTGCCTATTTCTCATAGAAAATTAAATGAGTCAGATCTTATACTGAACCTCTTTTATCTAATTTTCTCTTATATAATTCCCTTTCTCCCATTCTTTGCCTAATCTATTTATTTTATGTCTATTTTCTAGAATTGGACAAAAGCTTTTACATATTCTAAATGAAAAAAATTAATAATTGAAGAAATGAAGGTGCTGTCAAAAAAACGAGATTTTAAAAATTTATCCCTTCACCATCAGACAAAACGTTAGTCGGTGGCAAGTAGATAAAAGATTACTTGACTGTAAATGGGTATTCACAATAAAACATAAAATTGATGGATCAATTAAAAAGATTCAAATGGTTGGTGGCTTAGAGATTCACTCAAACTTATAGAGTTGATTATCAGCAGAAGTTTGCCTTAATTACAACTATGAACACTACCAGAATTCTTTTGTCTTGTACAACTCATCTTGATTGAGACTTATCATAGTTGAACATTAAGAATACGTTTATCCATGGAAACTTAAAAGACGCTGCTATAAATGAAGGCTTTTGTGATAATTATTTAATGGCAATAGTATAATTGCCGCTAAATTATATATTAGAGTTCATTTTTATTGGCAATTGTAATTTAATCGGTAAAAATTTCTTTTTCTAGTGGCAATTAATAAAAAGAATACTTTAATAGTCCAAACATTCCCTTTAATCACCCAACTTCCCGAACCTTCTATTTGAAGCCTCCATCGCTCTCATTTGAAGCCTCGGCTACCTACTCTCAACTCTCCCTCGCTTTGCAGTGCTCTGCCATCTAAAGCCTCCATCGCCCTTTTCTTCAACGTCAGTAAGCTTCCATCGCTTTTCTTTGTACTACCTTCTAATAGAGTTTTTGAGCTACTCAGATCTTCCAATCAGATCTAAAGCGGTGAATACATGCATTCCATCTGAAGCCTCTGATTGCTCTTCTCTTCTCGCTAGCTCGCTCACTCTTTTGATCTAGATTTGAAGCGGTAATCTCTCTTTCTCTTCTCGCTCAATGATGCCTAAACTTTTGTTGTTCCTATTACAAGATTTCCAGGGTCAGTAGCTTTACCGTAATACCTAAACTTGAAGAATATTGTAAAGCTGAAAGTAATCTGAAGAGATATTTGGTATTACAGTAAGGTGTTATCAGATTCTCTTATTACTATCGGATTTGTTTTCTTCTGTGTTTAGCTTGAGAAGACGATAAGACATTCTCTACCTCAGGATCAGTAGTTGAGGTGAGGTACGAACATAAAATCCCTTTGCTATTCATGATTTCTCCTTTTCATATGTCTTATGTTGAATCAAGTGAATATTTGTACTTTCAGATATCAATTCTATGTGAATTGAAAACTTTTGTATGTCTCCTCTTTATGTAGTGGAATAGGCTGCTATAGGGGGAGGGGACTTGTCTGCTCTATATGAATTATTAAGGCAGTTAGCCATGGCTTGTGCTTTACTTCTTTTCATGGCTATCATATTGATCGAATAAAAATGAAAATATAAGGATGTCTTTGTATATATACCATGTGTTTGAAACTTTGAAAAAAATGGCAAAAGTTAGAAGTCTGATGTGATATACTTGGGTTGGTGTTGCTTAACACACACACACAAACACACACACATATATATATTTCAGCTAAGCTAATCCAACAGTAAAAGCACAATACGTGATGTGTGGATTAGACGCATGTCACGAGTTTGAACTCTAAATTTGGTATTTACATTGAAGAAGGATAGATAGGCAGATCCATTCAACCGAATTTTGAACCATTCCCCAATTGATCCTCACAGATTTCTCTATTATAAAAAAAAAATCTCTTTGTTGAAAAACAATGACATCATAAATGGAAGGGGAGAAAAAGAGAAAAGTTAAAGAAGAAGGAATATTCAACTTTTTAACAGTCATTCCTAGTTCAAAGTTTTAGGCCATACTTTTCCATATGTGATAAAGGTTGGCTCTAATAACAATTAGGAATAACAATTTCATTCTCTATATCACAGTTTGTCTTTGAAGACACACATATAGCTACAGTTAAAGATTACAACTACATGGTTAAAGAAATATTAGTTCACAAACAAATGTCTTTCTTTTCTAAGGACTTTCCTAAAATATGTTCTTGTTTTAAGTTAAAATTTCCATCCTTCATTTTTCTCTTCTACATTCCAACTTCTTTTCACTTTTTAATCTTCTGAAGTTGAGGTTTTTGGTTTGTCAAGGGATCAATAAATCATTCATGAGAAAATCTTTCGCTTCAAGTGAGGTCTATAAATTGAAGAAAGTAAAAGAAAAGTGATCTTTACTCTTTTAAGCACAATGGATGTGGAACCTAACCTAGCTATGGTTACTTAAATCCTAAACTGTGGGTTTTTATAAAATAATGAACAGGAGCGTGAATACATACAAACTTGACGAATGGGATGAAAATTAGTTTTTGAATAATTAACCAATCCAACTCCAAAACTGACTCCTTGCCAACCTTACTGTAGTATTCCTGATCACTCCCAAAACTGAAATAGCCTTCTGTGCAAGACCATAATCCACATGTTCCTTCTAGAGTGTGTGATATGGTCTAATGGGGCAACCTTTTTTTTTTTTTTTTTTTGTCAACAATGAATGGGGCAATGGAGTTTGGTTAGAGTTTGAAATAGGACATAAGACTTGTAACTGTTCTACCAACAAGTAATATTTTTAGAAACCTCACTTCTTGTGGTTTTCTTTATCTTCCATATATGTGACACTTGAAGTAGTTGCACCACCCTATATAGAACTGTTAGAAGTTTTCATACCACTTCAGCATACTTTCCATGCTGGTTTTGTCTGTTATTGAAGGTTGCAATAGCAAAATGCTATTATAGAGAATATATAATATAACATTAGATCAAAAATTGATTTCGAAGAAAACTTGGTTGTTAACATTATATAATCTTTTTATTGTATACTTTTACATTTTTTTTAATTAGTTCCTGAACCTTCCATCTGAAGCGAATACCATCTGAAGCCACCATGACTCTTCTCTTCTTGTTTTGCAGTGCTCTACTCTCAACTCTCGCTCGCTTTTCTTCTTCATCATCTGTAAGTCTTAACTCTTACTGAATCTGAAAGTTCTTAAGCCTGTACTTAATGATGCTAAGTTCATTTGGTCTGTTGGGAATCCCTTTCGTGTGAAATCTACATGTATGTTGGTGCATGCATATGTGTATGTACGGTTATAATAACAGGTTTAGGATTAAATTTATGCAAACTTTCTTACTACTCCAGTTGTGACAATAATACTTTTCCATGAAAGGTGATCAAGAATTACGTTAGTTTGAAGTTGAAATGGAGGATCAAAATTTAATTAAAAAAGGACATGATTATGTGACTTTTATTAAAGCTTTAATCTTCGGCGAAAATGGATATTCGTCTTTTATTAATACATGAGTGTTAGGTGTTTAGACAAAATGTTTACTTCAGAAAGTTTTTTGCTCTCTGCTAAGAAACGAAAAAGATCAAAGGCTCTTAATCTTATATACATATACATCAACAACAAAGAAGTCCCCTTCCTTATTCACTCTGTCTTGTCTCTGTCTCTGTCTCTTAGCCTTGTTGATTATTTTCGAGTTTGCTTTTGTTTTGGGTATTACTAGTAGAAAAATTTTGGGTTCTCATTATGCTTATGCCGTTTTAAGTACAAATTACATAAATTCATAGAAAGCTACAGTATTTGATATCAAAAGTTGTGCTTAAAAGAAAAGAGAGAGATGGGTTAGGTTCAAATCAAATTAGTGATGTCTTAGCTCTTTATCTAGTGAGTCTACTAGTTTATTTTTGATTTTCTTCTCATGAATATTGCAAAGTTGGATAGTAGGTCCTTTTTAATGTGGCAACAACAGTATCAGATTTTACAAAATAAGAAGAAGAATCATCAGTAACACAAAGATTTCACAATCACAAGCTGGAACATCAAAAACAATACTACAAACAAGATGAATAATTGACTTTGATGAAAAAAATCAAAAGATGCTAGTTTCAGAATTATCATGGATGAGACAAGTCATGTGGAAATATGCTCCTACTGAAAATTCTGGACAGGTGATCCAATTTCATAGTTTTGAACTTTTCTTCTTAAAAGTTAGACTTACAAGAAAATTTTGTTAACTAGTGTGTTGATTTTTACTAGGTTCCCGAAGCTAATAATGGTAATGAGCAAGCTACATAAGCACTGCAAAAGTCTGTTGTCTCCATTCTCAAAGATTCTTTATGCATTTGCTAAGGTATGTACTATAATAGTTGGGTCGTTGTAAAAAGAAATGAAATTCTGTGATTTCTTCCAATCCGTAGTAAAACAACTGTTGTCACACACATTTTAGTATAACGTAGTTTAACACCTGGCAACGTTTACTGTTTATTGGATAGTAATTCTAAAATGTTGAGGTTAGTCTTCTGCTTTTTCTCTCTTAGAACAACACCAAAGTTGTTAACTAGTAAGTCCACAATTATTGGCACCAAATCGTCACGGGGACAGACTTCTTATAAACATCTCTGAAATATGAGTAATTCCCCATTTTGCCACCCAAGAATACATCAGCACCTTCCACTGTCTTGCATTCCTTTCTAGTCAAGCATAAATTCGATAGCAGCAACTTGAACTTGTCCCTTTTTTTTTACTTCTGCATATCTGGGTATATTAGAAATGTGTAGGGGTGGGTTATATGAAGGTATGGTATGCATGTACTATAATAGTTGTGTTGTTGTAGAAGAAATGGTGTGGTATGTTTAGCTCAATACAATTAAAGACTTGAAATATTTGATACTTTTAAGCATTCTTTACAGGGAGCTGTAACTCTTAACTCCTAATTTAACTTTCAGGAAAAATGAAAGTGAACCTTCTTGTTTCAGGAAATAATTGCAGGCAATGATTATTGTTTCCTAGAAGATGCCTATCCACGAATGACAGTTCGTAGACTTCTGACAACACCAAGAGTTTTCAAAGCATTGTTTGTCGACGAGCTAGTAGTTGTACTGATTTTTAAGTTTTCAAAGCATTGTTTGTCGACGAGTTAGTAGTTGTACTGATTTTTAGCCTATAACATATGTTAGATTGTATGTTGTAATTTTGATCTTTAAGTTCACAATACCATAACAAAAGAATAGAAATGTTTGATAGCTCTGGAGTGAACACTTGTTGCTTTGTTTATGAGAAGGTGAAGCTTGGAATCTTGCTTTTGTGTAGTTGTTCTGGCTTGTTTATTTTGTTAACTTTTTGATTACCTCATGGTTTTTTTTATTGATTTCTCTTGTGATTACTACTTTGATGCTATAAAATAGTGGTTGGTTAAATACGTCGATTAAGGTGACATTATGGCCAATTTTAGCAGCCATAATAATTGGCACTAAAACAAGTTTTCTTTAGTGACAATTATTGTATTTTTATTGGCAATAACAAAAGCCGCAATTATGTTGGATAAAATATTTTAAAGGTAGATTTAGTGGCTATAATAATTGTCTCTAAATAAATGCCACTAAAAATAATTATCTTTAGTGGCAATAATATGGGTCTTTACCGGCATTCATAATAAATGCCACTAGAGGCTTTAGCTACTTTGGATTGCATGGCATTTAATTTATTGCCGATAAATATTGTAGCGGAAATAAAAGATAAATGTATTGCCGTTGAAAATCTCTTTTGATGTAGTGAGAATAGGGGTATATAGAGATCCTCCCAGATTTAACATGGAACAAAGTTAGGGAAAGGTTTATAGACTAAAGAAAATCTTGTACAAACTAAACCAATCCTCTAGAGGTTGGTGTGATAGATTCTCCAAAGCTATGATCTCTTTCAGTTACCAACAAAGAAATACCGATCACACCCTCTTGATACGACATCAAATAGATTAAATCACTCCTAATGATTTATTTCTATAACATAGTAATGACAAGAGACGACAAAGAGGAGATGACTCAATTAATGAAGCTGATTGCACAAGAATTAGAGATGAAGGATCCAGGAAAGTTGTAGTATTTCTTAGGGATTGAGATTGCTAGATAAAAAAGAGGAATATTTGTTTTTAAAGTAAGTATATTTTAGATCTCTTGAAATAATTTGGTATGACAGGTTGCTAGCCAAAAAATTGCCAATTCATAGAAATCACAAGTTACAAATCATGGTTTGCAGGGTTAGTGTATAAGGAGAGATATGAGAGGTTGGTTGAAAGACTCATTTATGTCTATCTCACACTTGTACATATATATCTTATTCATTCAGCTTAAGTGAGTCATTTCATGCATGATCCACGAGATCCTCATATGCAAGTTATTTTTCACAATTTTTAGTGTCTGAAGTCTGCTCTAAGGAAAGGTTTGCTTTTCTTTAAATATGGTCACCTCTAGATAGAAACTTTTACATACACAAATTGAGCTTGATCTTAGATGATAGAAGATCTAGGTCTAGTTACTGTGCACTTGTAGAAGGAAACTTAGTTAGTTGGAGAAGTAAGAAGTAAATGTAGATGCAAGATCAAGTGCGGAAGAAAAATATAAAGCTACGGCACAGGGAGATTGTCCAACTTCTTCGTCAATAAAGTTACAGGAAGAATTGTGATTGCTTTATAAAAGGAAAACTTTCCTTGTACTGCAACAACAAAGCTGCAATCAGTATAACTAAAATTGCTACTCAACATGACCGAAGAGAAGGTTATTAGTGACACCTTGAGTTTGCTGCATGTGCCGTCAGAAAAACAGCAAGCATATATGCTTATAAAATGCCTCAACAAAAGGAATTTTTCTTACTTTGGTTTCAATTTGTCCATGTGCTATAATTTTGCTCCAACTTGAGTGGAATTATTGATTCTACTAATTAACTTGCATGATTTTAAGAAACTTTTTTTTTTCTTTTCCTAGAGCAATTATTGAAATAGAATATTTTCTTTTATTGTAACAAATTGCCATTCTTTAATTAGTTAGAAAATATCCCTTCACATGAGATGTAAAGACATACCGAAATACAAGAGTCTTTTCTCCTTCTAAAATCTACAAAAACCTTCTCTATTCAGGAAGTTCAACTTTAAACTTTCTGTTTTTAGAAGGTTGACATATAGTTGATTGATAAGGTTTGGTAATGGACTAACCTCATCCTGTAGAGCAGAAGAAGATAGCTGAGTGGGAGGTTCTTTATACTTGAAAGTACCAAAATCTACTGATAACCTGATCAATGCCCCAACAGATAGAAAATTAAAACCTACACAACAATATACAAAACTATTCAATGTATACCCAGTGGACTCTTGCATTTACACTTGGTCTTATTTAAAAAAATAATACCTAGAATATGGGATGGATGGAGTAATACGTGTCGGATGAAACTTCACGTCAAGTTGTAAAATTGAAGAGTGAGAAGTAATTAAATTGTAATAAAACTGGGCAATCTTCTTTGCCAAAAGAAAGAACATCAAAACCTTATGCTCGATTAACCATTTGTGCAGTCGATCTAGTACAATGCCTTTGAATTTTCAACATGGAGAAGCACTTGAGGCTTCACTATGCTTACTAGCTTAACTGTTTAATTCATCATAGTTTATTAACTTTCACAGGGTGAACACATGTTAAGATGGATTCAATAAAAGAAATTGCTAAATTCAAAATTAAGATTTACCGTTTATCTTTACGAGCTTCAGGTTGAGCCTCAGTTGCAGCTGAATTCGAGGATATTGGCCTGAGTGAGAGAGGCACATTTGCGGGTACAACAGGAATTGGCTTTCCACCTAAGTGGCCCATGCGGTTAGCTGCAACAGAACGAGCAGATAGAGGCTGTTCCAGGACACTTGATTGAGACGAAAGTTGATTGCCAGCCATAGGTGTAGTAGGTGCGCGAGCAGATGTTGGCTGTTCCAAAGTGTTTTTAGTTTGAAAGGTCAGCTTACTCGGGACAGCAGAAACAACAGTAGTAGTTTGGATAGACGACTGAGAATGTTGATGAGCATGTACATTTTGTTGTTGTTGCTCCAAGGAGGAGCCTGAACGGAGAGAAGTTCGAACAGGTGTCGTGGAATGAGCTGACAAAGGCTGTTGGTCCAAAGACTCTGAAGATGAAGATGGACGAATTCCTAATATTGATGCTGGACGTGTAGCTGGTGCATGTTGTTCTACGGATGTACGAATTGATGCTGGACGTGTAGCCGATGCATTTGGCTCTAAGGATGTACGAACTGACTGACAGAGAACAAAGAAACCCAATCTTCAATCTTGAATTTCAAAGAAATAAATAACATTTGGTTTGATTTTATGCTGATTTTAAGTAAGACATATCAAACCTCAAATTGTGATTTATAACAAATCACATTTTTTCAAATGTAAAGGTGTCAATTTTTTCAGAATAAGAAAAACAAATGTGCTAAATTGAAAGCTCAGTAAGTACTTTATTGGTATTTAGTTAGAGTACCTTTTGTAATGGCTGCTGATCCAAAGAGTCAGTTGATGTAGATGGTCGGGTTCCTAGTGATGCCGGACGTGTAGTCGATGCCTGTGGTTCTATGGATGTACGAACTGACTAATAAAGAACATAGGGAAAAAATGAAGCTACTTTCTCGAAGAAAAAGACACTCTCCCCAAGCTAAAATTTAAAAATTCCAAAATATAACAAGAATGGTTTGGTAAAGAAATGAAAATAACCTTATTTTATTTTTTAAGATTTAAGATATAAAAGCATTGCAAAATTCTTAGAGTAAATTACCAGAGGAGCACGACTTCTATTGGACCTTCCACCAGCAAGCCCTATAGAAGTTGAGGGAGCAACAGGGTTGTACTCATACAACTCATCTTCCTCATTATCATCATCGGCTTGTGACGCCATTACCTGTGCCAGCCTCTGTGCCGCTGCCTTTGCATTCTGCGGACGCCGTCCAGCATTTGACCCTGACCGTGCGTGACCGTGCATCTGTCCTCACTATTTGTTATGCTCTTCCGTTCAATTTATTTCGGTGATTTTACCCTTTAGATTTAAATACTATAAAATATCACATATAAAAAAAATTGAATTAAATATATTATTATGGTTAAAATGACAAGATAATTGCTCTAATAGTCATGTAATTTTGTCGGTGTAGATGTCAAATAATGGAGAGGGAGGATGATAAAAGAAATACCGTAACTCTCAACTTCAAGATCGTTCCTCACATGTGAAGATGAATACTGGTAATTTAACCATCAATCTTTGATGCTAATCTAATACATGCTCCACATTTGCCCACCAATAGTCTTAATTGTGAAAATTTTACTTAGCTTCTTTTTATGAGATCTCATAAGAATGCAGGGGAAACTATGATTTTGTCTTTTGTTGTTTTTTGGCGTAACAAGTAGAATGTATATTAAAATTTTGCAGATGAGATTAGAATTACCACCTTGCATGCGGTGAAAAAGTTAAAAACTAAGATGGGAATAACGCTATGGTTACAAGCACTGCTAAAATCGCGTATAACAAGTCAAATGATAGGTTCTTTAACCTTTATTAAATATATTTATTTACTAGGTGTCAATCTAAATTATTCATATCTTAATTATAGCGTACTTTTTCTTTTGAAAAAGTGCATAAAATACTCATAAAAATAAATTAATTATCATGGTATCTCCTTTCTAACTAATTTTGTCAAATACCCATTAAATTCAAAATAATTACCCACCTGTGCCCCCTCCACATTCTATTCCCAAATTCGTCGATTGCTCTTTCCTATTTGTTCTTTTTTTATTCAAATTGTTGCTCTTTCCTATTTTTTTTAAAATCTTTGTTTTTGTGTTCTTTTATCTTTCCTTTCTTTTTTGTGTTTCTATATTTTTATTTTACAAAATAAAAATATTATTTAGTATTTTTAGATAAATAAAAATATAGAGAAACTAAATAATAAAAAATAGTAAAGTTACTAATTTATCTATTAAAATCTATACTAATGAAAAATATACTTTTACAATTTTTTTCTTCTGCAAATGAAAATAAATAATTTATATTTAAAATAAAATGTTTAACCGAATGTCCACTCTTTTATTGCATTGGATTTTTCTTTTTTTTTTTTTGGTCTTTTTTAATTTTTAGCAACATTTAATGTATCCTTATAGTAGTAACAATTAATGCACATTGATAAAACTATTTTAGTTACTTTCTTCTCAATAATTAGTGTTATTTTTATTTTTATTTTGACTTTTCTATTCTCCTTTTTATTTTTTTCTTATTTATTTTTCTCTCGTTGGCTTTTTTTGGGTGTTTATTTTAATCTTGTTGGCTCCTATTTGTTTTGTTTTGTTTAATCTTATTTTTTTTTTGGTTAGATTAGCTTTTTAAAAAAAATTCATTTATTTTTAAATATAAAATAAAATATAATATAAGGTATTATCTAGCTATTTTTAGATTAATAAAAATATAAGAAAATTAATAAATAAACCGCAAAAATAAAATAATTAAGAATGATTGAGGAGTGTCTCACTAAAAAAAATGAGCGAGATCTCTTAATGAAATACAATAACAATAGTATGTATGTATTTGTGTATATATATATATATGTATGTATATATATATATATATAATTTAATGTTATCATGGAGGACTAATGAGTGTCTCATTGAAGTATTGAAGCATACCTCAATGATATAAAACTTGTACACGAGATATGCGTGATGGTATGTGGGGCTTGAGAGTGTACGTACGACCAGTGAGACCCGAATCAAGACACGGAGCATAAAACCACGAATGGCTCCAAGCTAACCCATCTTTATGCATATCAATTCAAGAGCATAGCTAAAGAAAATTAAAGGTAACATGAATAAGAGGAAGTCTTAAACAACAAAGGCCATAAATGGAGTACACTCGACAGGATTGAATCATCTACATAATGTCGAATAGTCTCTAAAATATCAAGAGTTGATGGGACAACACCCCCAACTAGCTCGCTAGGTACTTAAAAGCGAAATAACATGCAAAACACAACTACTAGCGTCCTCGAAAAATGAGGACTCACCCAAAACGAAATTTGGACTAGTGAGATGAGAGCAAGCTATGGGCAGAGCTGAGGCCCCAGGATTACTGATAGTATCATGAGAAGATATAGCATAAGAATTATTAATTAGGTACTTGGAATATCTGATAATGTAAGGGTAAGTAAAAAACATGCTTATTAAAATATTAGTTCAAAGTGGTCGTACTTGAAATGTGCGAGTATATAAGATAAGTAAAACATGCTTAAGAAAACATTCAGTTGAAATCATGCACTTATAAAATAAAAGATCATGAGAGTAAAGGCGCATGCTAAAAGCGTATACGAGATATACGTAATCTGTCAGTTATTATAGCGAACATAATGACCCAAGATTTAGAAATAGAAATCATATGACTTGTCTGGCCGAAATCGTAAATAAAAGCATGGCCAGTCATTGGGTCAAATCTACGTAAAACATAATATCATATGTCATGAACATGAGTAGCGTCATGAGAGCTTGATGGGGGCTCATCTGAAACCATTACGATGGAGCTTACGTGATGCCCCAACTATCACATTCAAGTGGGTAGAGCCACCCAAAGCTTGCTAGGGCTAAAGGCTAAGCCGTGATATCGATACCAAGTTGAGCCCATTGGGGCGGGAAACCACTACTAAAAATTAGTCAAAAAATGAGGGCCATTTCGATGGACAACGTAGGTTATTGGCCAAAATTGATGGAAAACAAACGGACATCATCGGTTAATACCAACGGAATCCCGTCGGTTCGGTGAATTTTAATTCCGTGGGTTCAAAAATATTATTGATGGAAGAAAAATATTACCGACGGATTATTAATTAATTTTTTGAAATTAAAATTTTTATAAATTACAAGCGGTGTCCATCGGTATGTTCTTGAATTTTAAAACATGTACCGGCGGACACTTGTCGATTTCTGAGTTTCTTCGATATGTATTTGCGAAAACCGACGGACTTACCTACGCTGTCGATTGATTTTTAAATGCACCCGGCAGCCAGTTGGAATTTCTGCATTCTCACCTACCAAACTAAGAAATCCAATTCAATTGATAATATCGTACAAATTGCGCCAAGCAATTCACAAATCACAAGAACATCAATAACATAGTAATTATCGAATCAAAACATCAAAAACAACACTAAATATCCACCAAAATTATCAACAAAATTTAAAAATATCAAAAAAATATATATAAAGTTTGTTTTTAATTTACAATATTCCCTAACAACTGAGTGTCTCTTGAGCATTTTCATCATGTTTGTTGATAATACTTCGTCATACGAAGGAGGAGAACGGGCACGCCGTCTCCGCATTCCACTAATTGCATTTGTTCACTTGTGCCTTGAGAGCCTCGACGGTATGAAACAATGTCCTACTCTCTACAACGCGTCTTGCCTCGGCATGCGCAGAGGCACGTGTAAGTTGTTCAATCTTTTGCAACATTGGAGCAATCTGAACACCATCAACCGCCTCGGCTAGAGCCAATACCTTTCGGTCAAGCCGAATCAGTCGGGCGGATTTCTAGATCTTAGGCCGTAGAATCTCCTTTTGCCTCCCCATGACCACTTTTCGGTCAAATGCGAGTAGCGACATCAGGTGTAGGCTGGAGTCGACGCACCTAGGGCTCACGATGCAGCGTACTGAGAAGAGTCGCTAATAATCCATCTACATAATTAAAAAAAGTTAATTAGTATAATGTGGCTGTTCAAATTAAACTTAACATATTACTATTTATACATAATACGTATGAACTCACATAGGCTTGTTCATCTCTTTGTTCGACCCATGTATCGGCATCGAGACTCATTCTTCTTCTTCTTTGCCCTAAAGTGTTAGCACGACATAGCTCCTCTTGCGTTGGGCCCACGACCCAATTTTTGGCCTTCAAACAAAAGTATCAAAGTAAAAAAATATATAAAATTTGATCAAATTTATACAAGTATTAAATATAATAATTACTTACCAATTCTCTAGCTACTGTCTCTTGGCTCTTCGTACCCCGGTGTGCAACGAACCACCCCCTTTCCCTTCCTCTGGCCCTCTTTCCTGTTCACACTTTGCCTTAAATTCAGGCGTGCTCCAATATCTCTAAGGCGCCTCGAAAAGATGAGGTAGCATCCATTCGGGCCTCTTGGGTAACAATCTTGCATCCTAAGCCAATCAGGCATCCTTAAACCCTTCCTCCTCGAAGTTGGTGGCTATCTTCTTATCGTGCTTTGGTAGCCAAGTACATAATGTTTGTAATCAAGGATCAACCAGTGTTAGATGTTTATAATAATCACGGGTCAAGAAAATTTTATGAAATAATGAGTGTTTTATATACATAAACTCATTAAACATGGCTGTCAGACTTGATCTGGTATTTCGGTCCAACTCGGATAAGGTCAATCATATATCCTCCGAATGCTCTCCCTTAGATGATTTTGACCTCTTTTCTCGGATGAAACTGTAAAAATGACAATAAAAATGTCAAGTCATAAATATAACATTAATATTGAATATTATAAATCTAAATCGAAAATAAAATCAAACTTACCCGGATCCATCGAGAACGATCACCCCGATCTCACAAAGTATGCATCTCTAGTTGTGTCTCTCGGTGTGCCCGGTGCTAGTGCGTTGCAGTTGTGGTGTGATGCTCTATGATTGGGTCAAGGGTGGAGTACTAAAGCACCCTGTGAGTCGACTCAAAGCTTCTATCTACGAATCGTAAGCCAAAAATATTAGGAGATTATCCAGGCGGGGAAGGAGTATAGGATGATGAATACGTCAAGTTTCCCCGTGGTAGACGAATGCAGTGTAGGCATGAGAAAGTGTGAGAAGTAGTAGAAAATGGAGGCACATATTAATGTGTTGGATGCCTAGTACCATGGGGACATAGGACATAGGTAGAGAGGAATGTGTATGTGGAGTTTATGAAAGGCCACCCGAAGCTGACACTAGAATCTAGTGTCTCCTATGTGTTTTCCTACTACTCTTACTCGTTTACCTGCACTGCCTGGACTGAGCCTCGATCGGCATCACCTGAAGATATCTGCATACAAGTTTACATGCATTATAAAATATAATTAAAATAATAATATAAGTATTAGATATAATAATTACTTAAAAGAATTAGTTAAGTTACTTGCTAATCATCATTCTCCCATTCTTCCTCCTCACTTGTTTCATTTCTATCATTCTCCCATTCTTCCTTATCACTTGTTTCATAATCATCATTTGATTCTTCTCCTCCATAGGTTCATTTTCATTATCTTATTCGTCCTCATCAACTTTTGCAATTTCAATTATTATATAATCATCGAGCTTCTTCGAATATGTGTTGGGATGTTCTAAACTTTGTTCTAACTTCGGCATCACAGTTTGATGAACAAGCTGTCCAAATTATTTGATACGTAACATCCAACATATCATCAATCTGCCTCCAGGCCCACGGGCTTAGTCTTTATAACCACCCACGATCGGCCTTGTCTCTACGTAGAGGATATGGAGCATAATACACCTTCTTAGTATTTTGTCTTGATGAAGGATCATAGATCATCTTGTAGGTGTGCTTGCTTAGGATTATATTATGTCATTGATTAAACCTAGTACCTGCATGCGATGGATCAAACCACTTGCACCGAAATAGTACTATTTTTTCCGGTATCAAGCATACCTAACTTCCATTATCTCTTGTATCACACCATAATAATTAACGGTTTGGCCATTACGAGTCTACATCGCCTTTTACCGCACACTCCACTATTATTGGTTTTCTTATACTTAGAAATTTTCTCTGTTTGAAACTTGAAACTATTGACACAATATTTATGTATGGATTGAATTTGACTATCGGGCAGTGTGCAATATCACTCTGGTGCAAATGTTCAATATTGTTATTTTCATCGCCCAGACCTACAGTGTTTAAAAAAATTATTTAAACAAATGATTATGTTGTATTTATATAGATTAACATGATATTGAACACTTACATAGTCTTTTAGCCAATCGAAGAACCTCGTATATATGACATCATTACCCCCTTTGTCACCAAAGTAAGTTTGTTAATTAACATTAATTTTTTAAATTAGTTTAAGCATTAGTATTTAAAATAATATTATTAACATAAATCATTTCACAGAATTTACTCAAGATATGGTTGTATTTCAAGGAGCAATTAAGCAAAACATGTGTCACAATAGGTTGCATTTTCATACTACTCAAACATATGCGGTTCATTTTTTAGAACCTCGACTTGGTTGATTAAAAGTGAAATCGGTGGCTTGAATCAATATCACCATCGTCATTGAGGTGAGCTATTTATTAAATTGGAACTTGCTGCTCAAAATAGTAAGAACAAAAATGAGGAAGTTTCCTTTTGCAAGAAAACTTCTGAGATAGATCCTTCAATCTTAGACCCATTTGCTTAATAGTTCTTTTGCACTTGCCAATAGTTACGTACCAAGTTTTGATGTTAGTAATTTGGTTGAACCAACTTTAAAAAAATGAATTCATTGTGTAGAAAGTCATAGTTTTAGTACCTTTCAAATGTAGCCATCCATACGCATTGTCTTTGGGCCTCAAAGACGCGCCTCATGTATGAGGTGAATCGATAAATGTTCCATCACATCAAAGAATCCATACGGGAAGATCTTAAACACAGTAGTAATCATAGGAATATTCCACATACATCCTTTCTAAAAGTTATCTCCCACAAAGTGTTACTACACAAATCTTTGAAGAACAAACTCACACCTACGTGATTGGCCCCATATCCTGTCAATTGGGCGATTAAATGCAATAGGAATCAAAATTTCCAGCAGAAAATATGACAATCATGACACTTTTTGCCTCATACAACTTCCCTTCGTTCATATGCGCACGCTTCCCCAAATTTGAAGCATAGCCCTCAAGCATCCTCAAATTCTTAACCCACTCACCAAATCTCACGTTTTCATCCAATGTGAATGAAAAGCTCGCCTTGAGCTTTAACAATTTGTGTATTGTGTGTTTCTTGCGGCTCTAGTTCCTTTCTTATGCGGTATTCTTTTAAGTCCATTCTAGCCTTTGGATTATCTTTGTCTTACCCTTAACATCCATCACGGTGTTGAACAAATTATCAAAATAATTTTTTTGATGCGTCACCTCAAGATTGTGTCGTAGAAGGTTGTCCTTCCAAAATGACAACTCCTAAAATATGCTATTTTTGTCAATTGTATGGAGACACCACTTTTTGCATTCCTATGTTTCTGACCTTTATCGACTACGGCCGATTGACGCGCACCATATCCGAAGTCTAGAAGGTGCGGCATACGTGGCCCAGCTGGCAAGTGAAACTCTCTCCCAAATTTCACTTCTTGAAAATAATGGAGAGGTGGCGAGATCATTTTCAACCTTATTCTTTTGGAAGACATGTTTCATTCTTCTAAACTGATCCCACTTGCAAGAACCAATGGTGACAATCAAACCATGAATTTTACGACCATATTTTAATGTGGATGCTTTACTATTTTCATGCAATATGGGCAAGCTAATTTTCAGCAATCATCCAACGGACAACATCCCATATGCCGGAAAAATCATTTATAGTTCTGATAGCTAGCACGCGAAAGAAAATTCTGCTTAGTTGATATGTCTGATCCTCAAACCTTGGACCACAATTGTTTTAACTCGTCTATCAAAAGGTTATAGATAAACATCAATCAAACTTTTGGATTACTGAGACCCGAGATACTGTATTAGAAATATATAGGGACTCGTCATGCATTTAAAATTTGTAAAAATATTATACGATTAAGGAATACAGGACCTACAAGAGTAGGGTGCAACGAAATAGAGAATGGTGTAAAATATACATAAGCCTAATCTAAAATTTCTTGGTTCACTAGCAAGAAGTAGGGTGAATTCTATCAAAATTTTTCCAAGCTTCTCCATCGGATGGATGAGACATAACACAGAGCCCTTCTATTCTCACGGTGCCATCTCATATGAGGCTTGGAACTCATCGACACGTACAACCTCTTTAGCAGGTATAAAATTAAATAATGCATCTCCTTAACTAGAACCATCTTTCCTTGAGTCCACTTAAAATGGTATGTCCACAAAACATACAATTTTCTGATCCCCATAATTCTTATAGAACAATAGCCGCAACCATTTTCACAATATTGAATTCTATCATATGACAATCCTAACTGACAATTTCTTTGCCTGATAGAAATTCTTAGGTATGTACAACTCGGGGTTTAACGAGTTCCCCCAAAGACGATCATAGAGTCCATAGCGGCCCAGGAAACTTCCAATCGATTTGATATTGATTAGTCCAACTGCAACGGACAACTCAGAATGCAGAATCTCTACACATAGTGGACGGCTAGCATCTTCTAGTTGTTGGTAGAAACGTAGCTTCTTCATTGGGAGTTTTGAAATATTGTTTGGGTTCCATCCCATATTGTATTTGAGGCGTATCGTTGACCATTTCATGCACTCTCTTATGTTGAATACTACTTTGATCATGTGCGGAGACCTACACTTTCTGATCAAATTACAAAATATATCATTCTCCCCATTAGTCTCACCATGATCGGTCCACACAATATATGGAAGCAACCCATAATGGTAAATATGAACTACAACTTTATCGGGTTTAAAAAACTTGATGCAATTGCATCACCACAAGGGACATCTAATCAACCCATCGGTTGAAAAGGGTACTCTTTGACATTGAATGTTTGATAAATCCTCTAACACCTTCAACAAATTCATCCTTTTACTCCATGCCCCACGATTTGCATTAGTTCTATCATTATATCCGGTGATGGTTCATCTAAAAAATTAAAGATATTTTAGATTAAACATATAAATTAAAATTAATTAATTTATGATTTGTAATTTTCATTTTGTATTTTATTATTTGTGGATTTAAATTATTTAATAGTTAATTTATATTAATAATTTAATTTTTAATTATGTGTTTATTTTTGTATTTTAATTAAATTACATGTTTTTTTTGTTTTTTTAATTTATAATTTATATTAATAATTCAATTTTATTATTTAATGGTTGAATTATTTAAAAGTTAGAATTATTTAATATTTAAATAATTTAATAGTTAATTTATATTAACAATTAAATTGTATTATTTAATAGTTTTAATTATTTTATTCTTACACATTATAAATTTCTAAGTTACTTCTAACTCAATCACTCCAAATTTTAATTTCTAACACTCCAAATGCTCAAAAAGTAAGTCAAATATATAAGTTTAAATTTCTAATTTTGTTTCTAAATTCCTAAATTCACAAGCAATTTCAAACGAATTAGAGAATAAGCAAGAACATATATGCTTTGAAATCTAACTAAATCTAGAAATGAAATAATTCAGCTAAATCCTAACAATGACTGAGAGGGGAATTTAACTTAATCTAACAATTTGTAATAACATTATCTAAATCTAACGAATCTAACAATATATAACACAATATGTATCTAAATAATAATTCTAACAATAACTTACCATAACATTATCTAAATCAAACAATTCTAACAACAACTTACAATAATATTATCTAAATCTAACATTATCTAAATCAAACAATTCAAACAACAACTTACAATAACATTATCTAAATTCAACAATTCTAACTAATAATTCTAACAATAACATTAACAATTTAACAAACATACAAATTTTTTATCTAACAATAACATGAATAAAAAAGCCTAACCTTTAAAGGGCTTTAGCGGTGAGGAGGGAGGTGGGCAGTGATGGGAGTAGCCGGCGGTGGGCCGCGACGGAGGAAGGAAGGCAGTCTTAGGTGGTTGGGTGGAGGAACAAAGGTGGATTTGGGTGGGGGGAGGATTTTAGTAGGGAGGAAAGAGAAAGGAGAGTAGAAATGAGGTTTCGGGTGTCGTCGATTTAATTAGACAAGCCGACGGACGGGGGTCGGCTAGTCAAATCGGTTATCTATTAAATGAATTGACTAGATCTTGGCGAAATACCAACGGACAAAAATGACACTATTCGTTGGTTATTCAAAATTTATTTAAAAAAAAAAAAAAAGTATTTCTATACTTTTATTTTTATGATTATTTAAAAAATTATAATTAGTTAATAGAACGACTCCGTCCGTCGAAAATATAAATTAATTATTATTATTATTATTATTTTTTATTTAATCCGATATTGTTCGTCAGAATATAAAACTTTATTTGAGTTAAAATTATTTGAAAAATATCGACAGCAAAACCGTGGGATAGTGAAGGTTTACTAAAAAAATTAAATATAAGTTAAAACCAAAAAATAGAATAACCGACGGACAGGTCTGGTTTGCCCTCGATTTTGACCGACCGACCCTATCCGTAGGTTTGTGTCCCTCGTTTTTTCACCAGTTTTTAGTAGTGAAGACTCTCTTGAGAGGTCCCCCCCCCACATGAACACACACACACACAGGTAATATACCTACGTTGGCACGTTGTCATGAGAACATGAAATCTCGAAACCCCAAGCCTACTCAATGCTAGACAATACTCCCAAAACATGCATATAGCTCACATTGTTTTTCAAAAAATATGAAATCATATTCTCAAAACATAGCTTGAATCTAAACGTTGGGAGTCTTGACTCTATATCATATCATAAATTGCATTGGGAGTCTTGACTCCAAATCATATTGTATACTGATCTTATTAGCCTTGACTAAATCATGAACCACATAATTAACTTGCATGGGCTTGCCCAAATCATAAAATCATGCATACTTGAAATAGACTTCATAAGTCAAAATCATGGAATCATAAGTTGAGAGCTCATAAACATTCATGTATACTAGATATCTCATCATGCTTGAAATCATGGATCATAAACTTGAATTTCATGAAACTTGCATAAGGACATAATTTCTAATAACTTAAATCATGAATTTATAATCAAATTGAGGATAAAATCTACCCATTAGACTTAAAACATACTTTAGAACATGAGGGGATTAGACCCATAAACATAGCATAGGTAATTTCATAGAATTGGGTTAAAACTCTAGGAATCAATACACTTGATTAAGAACTTGAATTTATGAATTTGAGAAGACGCTTGGGAATGAGGGTGGAAGAGATCCCCCATTAATAGCCCTATATACTTGGGTAAACTGATTTCCAAACTAGTCTTGAAAGCCCAAGAGAATTGGGGAAGAAATTAAGGAGAATTCTAGTTTGATCTTAGAAGGGTATCTCAATTCAATGCATGCATGGGAGCATAATAACTTAGGATAGGTTAAACCCTTTTAAAACACTCCTTTCAGGGCTTAAAACGACGTCATTAGGAAGTTAAGAGCTCAGGAATTGCGAAATGCCCTTAATAATTTTACAAAAAAAGCACACTGCCAGTCACCACGAGTCGTACCACGATTCGTATAACCAATCCACGACTCGTGGTTTCTTCCCATTGTCAGCCGGTCTAGATTTCCAATTTTCTGATTCTTACCACGGATGCCTACCATGACTCATGACATCATTCTTCCCCTCAGCAGTTCCTAACCACGACTACATTCCACAACTCGTTATTTCCTATAATGAGTCGTACCTTGACCCTTTATAGCCTCCTATGAATCGTGCCATGAGCCATTGTAACAAGTCCAGAAGACTTTGTGTTAACTATGACTCTTGACCACGACTCGTCACACCAAAAAATGAGTCGTAACTTTACACATTGGTCCAAGATCTGACAACTAGTAGCTTATTATGACTTGACCTACGACCCATACCATGGTACAACAACTCGTACCACGAGTCGTCTTGAGAGAAAATGCAAATTTTTCTGTTGAATCTTCTAAATGTCTAGGGCTTGATTGTAGGGACTTTTGGGGTGTTACATTATCTCTCCCTTAGGAACATTGATCCTCGAATGTAGAATATGCATACTGAAAGGTTGGAGAAAGAACTGCAATCCCAAAACTGAACAACTGAAGTTGAAAACTGATGGAGTGACTGACTCCAGCCTGATATACATGACTAAACTAAATTCATGATATATACGTATACAAAATGTATATATATANATATATATATATATGCTATGACTTGAAATGAAAATGAACAGAGTACTAAGGAGGAAACTAATATAATACCTAATGCTGGAATTGAGTCGGAAGGGAAAAGATGCGGGTATCTAGCCATCATATCTGCTTCGGCTTCCCACTTAGCTCCCTCAACATGCTGATTTCTCCACAACACCTTCACTGAAGCTACTTCCTTGTATCTCAACTTCAGAACCCGATGATCAAGGATCTCGACCGGAATCTCCTCATAGGTAAGACTATCCTTCACACCTATATTCTCAACCGGAACAACTAAGGCTGGGTTATACATTTTACATTTCTTCAACAAAGATACATGGAAAACTTGATGTACCAAAACTAACTCCGCCGGTGGCTCCAACTCATATGCCACCTTGCTAACTTGCCTCAAAATCCTGTAAGCACAAACATATCGGGGACTAAGCTTCCCTTTATTTCTGAACCTTATCACTCTCTTCATGGAATATACCTTCAGAAAAATTCTATCATCAACCTCAAATTCAAGCTCTCTCCGTCTCACATCTGTATCAGATTTCTGACTACTCTGAGCTATTTTTAGTCTTTCTCTAATAAGATGAACCTTCTCCATGGCCTCATGAACTGAATCTGGACCTATCAGTAAAGCCTCACCTACCTCAAATCATCCAATAAGTGATCTACACCTTTGCCTATAAAGAGCCTTTAATGGAGCCATCAAAATATGGTGATCTACCCCAGAAAAGAGGCTTGCAACCTCTCAATCATGAATTTGGTGCACTTCACATCCATAAGTGAAAACTTACATGGACATAGTTTCCAAAACTCTAGGTGTTGTCACTCGTATTCGAAAATAAGAATAGTGCTCCAGCTGAGTTTAGAGACTGCCCTAGACGCAAAATTGAAAAAAGTCAAAACAAAGGAGTAACCCACATGCCTTCTTATAGGGTTGTGATTTAAATGTGGTGAAAGCCAATCCTCAACCCATGTCCAAAAGAGTTTGATATTCCTCTACAGAACTATGCCTCAGTTTGCTGCTAAGAAAAAGGTCCACATTACTCCGCATACACCTGGATCCTCCTTTAAAATAATATTTAATAATTCTGCATAAGTGGAACCATCTATCACGCCCCAAATCTAGACTCAAAATGTGGACTTGCCGCAGATCACTTTCGTGATACAAGAGAACACTTGGCCTAGCTTACTATCAGTTCGGATATCAATTACAATGCAGAAGCTGAAACATAGTGAGATCAATATAATGAAAGAGAGTTTATTCTATAACTAAAATAAATGTTAAAAAGTAACATTATTAACTCGATAACTATTCTATCTATGAAGCCTCTAAAACTGAAGATGGGTGCTGGGGCATAGCTCCTATGGCTGCCTATAAATAAAAAGACTATCAAAATTATGACACTCCGAATGTAGAAGGCCTCACCAAATAGCTGATTGAGTGAAGTCCTAGCAAAGCATCCCTTGATGTGCCTGTCTACCTGAGTTTTCATCATAATACGATGCAACGCCAAAAGGGCATCAGTACATGAAATGTATGATATATAAAATAGCTGAATAAAACAACATTAACAAGAGTATCTCAATAGAAGGACACAAACGAAATCAATAAACTTGACATGAAAGAATAAAGAGAAACTGTACTCGGAAACTTAATACGATGCATGGGACACAATATGATCATATGTAGAATAGTTTATGCAATAAAACTTATGCATCAAAATCATCTCTGCAAATATTTATGCAAGTAAAGTATATCAATAGCTGGGAGTTACTTATAACTGACAACCATCACAAATGAGCGCATGATGATCTCACATCTTGCCTACGTGAAGGAGAGCCATCCAAAGCCTTGCCAGGGCTAGGGACGAAAACTTAACTTTGGATCCATAACTGAGTTCTTACGAGGGACTATCTTGAGGAGCCCTCTGAACCAAAGACACGATTCAATCTTACGTTGGCTACCTAGTTTTTGGGCTTAAGGGTTCTTGAACCCATTCACCCAACTCTATGCTAAATAATCCAGCCAAAACATGTGCTCATATAACTAGGCCCTCAATGAGGCAAAACATGAAAACATCATTATAAAGCACTTTTGCTATACATATAATGAATGTTTAAATTTCTATGGGGCCCTGGCTCAAATCTCTTTAAATTTTCTTATGGGCCTTGTCTCAAAACATCGCTTAAAACTTTACTTGGGAGTCTTGACTCCAAATATCTCTTTAAAACTTAACTTGTGAGCCTTGGCTAAAAATCATCTCATAACTTAAATAAGGCTGTACCTAAGCTTTTGAAAATCATGCTAAAAATCATATCTTTATGCTAAAATATCATCATGCCTGCTCTCTTGAAAATATGCTCAACCTTTATGAAAATAATGCATTTACTTCAAAAATATGTCTTTAATGCAACTAGGGTTCATGGGATAAGAGTCATGAATCAACCTCAAGAATCAAGAATCAAGATTCAAGATTTAATAATCAAGAATCAAGAATCAAGAATCAAGAATCACGGATCTAGAATCAAAAATCAAGGATCTAGAATCAAAAATCAAGGATCAAGAGACTTCAATATACAACTCAATATGAAGAATTCAATAATGACAATTCAACATATATAGATAGAGAAGAAGACAATTCAAGAATTGGGTAAAAACCCTAGCTTTAATCTCAATGAATTCTTACATAGATATAGGGCATAAGGATGATTAGGAATCCTTACTTAGGTTAGACTTATATACCTGGAAAAATAAAACCTTAGACTCAAGCTTGAAGAACCCTAATTTGGAGAAGAAGACTTTCTAGCTTCTAAAAAACTCGAGAACTTTGATCCTTGGATTCTACGTTGTATTGGAAGAACTATGTGTTTAAGCTTTAAGAGTACTTAAATAATACCTTTAGTGTCACGACCCAAACATAGACCCGGATCAAGACATGGGACAAAGAACCCGGAGGGATTCCAAATCGACCCATGGCATGAACATACTACTAAATCAATAAAAGCAGAAGATTCAACATACATAACATAGCGGAAGTCCGAACATGGCATAAGGTATGAAATTACATCACATGCGTTGAAAGTTGAATATAAACTATGTCCGAGAATGCCTCTATCACAGACGAGTTGATGGGACAAGACCCCAACTAACTCTCTAAAATGAAACTGAAAATACACCAACATAACTGAATAAGAGAGGGCCCCTCGACAAATGAGGACTCACCAACAGAGAGTGATGCTTCTCCAAAAACTGACTAGGGTCGAGGCTGAATCTGAGTACCGGAGCCTGTATCATGAAATGATACTTTCTAGAGTATGTGGAATGTACCGAGTATGCAAGGTAAGTAAAATGGATATTTAAAATACATAAAAGTTCATAAGAGTAGNAGGTAAGTAAAATGGATATTTAAAATACATAAAAGTTCATAAGAGTAGGACAACATGATTATAACATAATTATCACAATGCAACATAAGGCTCAAGGTTTCAAAACATTCGTAAATCATTCATAATCATGCTCACGAGAGAAAAGCTTTATTAACATAACTTGAGCCAACGTATATAATCATAACCATGCATAAATCATGAGGAACAGTGGGAGATTCTTATAACCGACATACCCCATATGAGCACACATGGAGCCCGACCTGTAAACCCCTAGTTGGGAGGGTGTTCGTACCTTGCCAAGGGTAGAACCATGAAAGGCGTGATATCACTCATGAAAGGCCCATTTGGGGAAAAGGGGACAGTCTCGGAGGTCCCATTGTGACCTACAGTGGCACGTAGTTCTGAAATTAGGGCCAAACCTGGGCCCCGAACCTACTTGGTGTTAAATACTACTCCTAAAACATATATTATGCTCATAGGATAACATAAATGAAATTCACGGGCTAGTTAAATCATGATAATCATAAGCATGCTTGAAATACTTGAACTAGCCATGAAAGTAAGGCCCGTGAGTCGGCCATATTCATAAATCATAAATCATGAGGTTCATGTATACTTGTAAAACATGTATGTACTTGATATTCATAAATTCATGATAAGCATTTGACAAAAATCATATCATAAGTCATAAATCATAATGGGTTAAAGAGGATCAAAATCATAATGAAACCATAACTTAATTTTGACTAGAAACATGCATAATTGGGCATGATTTGATTTAAATACGAATCTATAAATTTATATTCAATATAGTTATAAAATATGCCCATAGATTGTAAAACATGGTTTAATTCATGAAAGATATTGACCCATGGATAGATCATAGATAAATTCACAAGAATTAGATTAAACCCCATAGATCATGGAACTTGAATTGTAGAAGTAGAATTTCATGAAAATGATAGAAGTTTGGGCATGAGAGTCAGAGTAACTCTCATTCATTGTCTCACATACCTGGGTAGATTGATTTTTCCCTCTTCCTTGGACACCCAAAAGAAATTGAAGAAGAATTGATAGATTTAAGCTTGATCACCTCTAAGAGCCTCCTATTCTTGCATGCATGGAATGGTAAGACTTATGATAGGTTTAACTCTTTAAAAACACTCATAACTGAGCTTAAAACGATCTAGTTTAGGCTTTAGGACCATAGGAATTACGAAAAATTCCTTAAGAAACTCGCAGGCAAAAATAGACTGCCAGTCCCAACGAGAGACTAGACAAGTCATTGCCATGGACCGAGAGACTAGACGAGTCGTTGCCATGGACCACGAATCATGGTCAGGACTCGTGACGTACACTGCCCAAATTCACTTGAGGCTCACCACGGAGGACCCTACGATTTGTTACTGCTAGGCACGAGTCGTTACCTCCAATCATCGAGTGCACTGCCACCTTCCCTAAAAGGGTCCCCATGAGGGACCTAATGGATCGTTGTTGGTGACCACGACTCGTGGTCACCTCTCGTGATCTTCACTCCCAAAAAATCCCTGATCCTTCTCCAACCCTGACCATGGCTGACTCAACGAGCCGTGGGGTCTTACCATGACTTGTGGTCATGCACGTGGTGACCTCAAATCACAAATCTCAAAACTTAAGGCAAGTACTTCACCACGAGTCACCCAACAACTCGTGGTCAACCCCACGGGTCCAGTAACGACCCATTTTGAGACCTGGTGCAGATTTTTCAATTTTCTCCGTTTCAACTCCCTGGTCTCTTTAGGCTTCCGGGGCATTACAATATCTCCCCCTTGGGAACATTCATCCTCGAATGTTAGAAAACATACAGAAAAGCAGAGAAATGCAATTACCATATTCAAATACTGATCATTTAAGCTGAAAACTGACGGAATGACTACCTTCGAACTGAACTACATGGCTGAACTGAATTCACAAACCATAAACACATACCTTAACTTAAAAGAAACTTGGGAACATGAACTGAACATGAAAACTAAACAGGGTACTAAGGAAAAAACTAATACCTCACACTAAAATTGAGCCGAAAGGGAATAGGTGTGGTATCTGGCCATCATATCCGCTTCGGCTTCCCACGTAGCCCCCTCAACATGCTGATTCCTCCATAACACCTTGACTGAAGCCACCTCCTTGTTCCTTAGCCTCCGAACCTGATGTTCCTTAGTTGAGTCGAGCCTTCAGCTCTTGGAAGCTTTTCTCATAAGCCTCCGACCATTGGAACTTTACCTTCTTCTGGGTCAGTTTAGTCAGCGATGCTATAATAGATGAAAACCCCTCAACAAATCTCTGATAGTAGCCATCTAAGCCCAAGAAACTTCTGATATCTGAAGGATTCACCGGTTTGGGCCAATTTTTCATTGCCGCTATCTTCTATAAGTTTACCTGCACACCCTCACTAGACACCACATGATCCAAGAACGCCACATAATCGAACCAAAACTCACACTTGCTGAATTTTGCATACAATTGACGATCCTTCAAAGTCTACAACACCACCCTCAAATGAGCGGCATGCTCCTCCTCGCTCCGAGAGTATATCAAGATGTCATCTATAAACACAATCATGAACATGTCTAGATATGGCTTGAACACCCTATTCATCAGGTCCATAAAAGCTATAGGAGCATTCGTTAGTATAGAAGATATAAATACAAACTCATAGTGTCCATACCGAGTTTTGAAGGCTATTTTCGGAATGTCACTCTCCCGAACCTAGAGCTGAAGGTATCCGGACCTGAGATTTATCTTCGAAAAGCACTTGGCACCCTGAAGATGGTCAAATAAGTCATCAATCCTAAGGAAAGGATACCTGTTCTTGATGGTGACTTTGTTCAACTGTCGATAGTCAATGCACATCTGAAGGGAACCATCCTTCTTTCGGATAAATAGAACTGGTGCACCCCATGGAGACTTGCTAGGTCTGATGAAACCCTTGTCTAGTAAGTCCTTCAACTGATCTTTCTATTCCTTTAGCTCAGCTAGAGCCATTTTGTAAGGAGGAATAGATATATGCTGCGTGTGGGGTAAGAGGTCAATACCAAAATAAATTTCCCTCTCGGGAGGAATACCCGGTAGATCATCTGGGAACACTTTTGGATACTCACATATGACTGGAACTGATTGGCTAGTCGGGGTCTCGGGCGTAGCATCCTTAACCCTAACTAGATGGTACACACAACCTTTAGAAATCATCTTTCTGGCCTTAAGATATGAAATGAAACGACCTATAGGCACAACTGAACTACCCTTTCACTCTAAGGCTAGCTCGCTTGGAAATCTAAATTCTACTGCCTGGGATCTACAATTAACTGAGGCATAACATGCAAATAACCAATCCACAATGATAACATCAAAATCGGTCATGGATAAATCTACTAGATCTGTTGATGTGATTTTATGAAGGACCGAGACAGGGAAATTTCTATACACCAGTCTAGCTACAACTAAATAATCCATTGGACTAGAGACTGAGAAGGGTTTTGATTATATTTCGGGATTGACTTCGAAGCTACTAGCAATATAAGGCATCACAAAAGATAGGGTAGCCCCTAGATCTAACAAAGCATAAACATCACGGTGGAAAACTCGTAACGTACCAGTAACCACATCGGGGGAAGTCTCTTTCTCCTACTGGGACGCAAGGGCATAAAATCTATTCTAGCACTGGCCTCCAGCTAAACTAATCGAGGCACTATGCTCGGAGGGATGTACCATTAGAGCTGCTAAACTAGCGGCTGGCATACGGGCTCCACCACTTCCTGATCTGGCTGAAGGGCAATCCCTGAGTCTGTTTCCGGGTTTGCCACACTCGAAACAAGCATCTGAGCCAACTAAACACCTCCTTGGGTGATTCTTGCCATACTTTGCACAGGCTGGGAAGGTGCACTCTATCTGTGTGCTACCCTAGCCCCTCAAATATGAGACATCGCTCCTCTAACCACCTCGTGGTCTAGAAGGTGTACTAACTGATGATGGTGCTTGAGCAAAAGACCTGTGATAAGACTACTGGAGATGTACGCCCCCCAATTTAGACTGAGAAGTCTCGTAACTGTCTGTCCTGGCCCTCTTGGCCTTTCTCTTCCTCCGATACACCGCGTATATCTGCTGGGCGTGTAGAACTATGCGGGGAAAATCCATGTCCTGATGCAACATGGCGATCCTACAATCCTTATCTAGGTAGTCCGCCACTCTATGAACAAACCTGCTCACCCGAGCTCTCTAATCTTCCATTAACTCGGGTGCGTACTTGGATAGACAGGTGAACTCCAAAGAGTACTGTTGAACTGACATGTTACCCTGCTTCAGATTCACAAACTCGGCAGCTTTCAGTTCCCTCATATCATGAGGGAAGAACCGATCTAGAAAGGCGGAATGAAACTCATTCCAACTGATAGGGCCTGCTCCCACTGCCCTACTATCTTTCCTCTGTTTGATCCAGATATGTGGAAGCCCTTTCAGCTGATAAGAGGCCAAGTCGACGCACTCTCTATTTTCCACCCCATTACCTGGGTGATCTTCAGAATCTCATCAATGAACTCATGTGGTTCCTCATCTACTTTTGACCCAAGGAACTCTGGTGGGTTCATCCTTAGAAAATCCCTGACCCGAGCCACCTCCGCATTCCCGTTATGAGGGAGATACGCCACCGCGTGTTGATTGACCTAGGAGGTCAAAGCCTGTGCTAGCATCTATATGGATGCCTTAAATTTAGCATGGGCAGCCGGCTATGGTGCATGCTCCTCATGGGCTGGTTGGGCCTGATGGTGCCCCTCTCCATTGCTGTTCTCGTGGTTGTTTTCGTTTCTCCTTCCATTCACTCGATATGGAGGAATGATTCTGGACGAGTTAGAAGGATAGATAGACATTTCATCGCTTGACATGAGATCATGAAATAAGGGAATATTTCCTAAACATTTCGTAGCCTCTTCATCATAAGTGTGGCGCGCTTCACACCCATGAAAAAGACTACTTAACACGACTTTCGAACGCCCTAAGACACTTCAAACCTATTGCTCTGATACCAAGTATGTCATGACCCAAACATAGACCCGGATTGAGACACTTGAAAAGGAAACCTGAGGGACTCCAAGTCGACCCATGGCATGAATGTACTACTAAATCAATCAATAAAAGCGGAAGATTCAACATACATAACATAGCGGAAGTACGAACATGGCATAGGGTCTTAAATTACATCACATGCATTGAAAGCTGAATATAAACTATGTTCGAGAATGCCTCTATCACAGACGAGTTGATGGGACAAGACCCCAACTAAATCTCTAAACTGAAACTGAAAATACATCAACATAACTGAATAAGAGAGGGAACCTTGACATATGAGGACTCACCAACAGAGACTGATGCTACTCCGAAAGCTGGCTAGGGTTGAGGCTGAATCTGAGTACCAGAGCTTGTATCATGAAACGATACAACATAAAGTATGCGGTCAGTACATGGAATGTACCGAGTATGCAAGGTAAGTAAAATGGATATTTAAAATACATAAAAGTTCATAAGAGTAGGACAACATGATCATAACATAAGTATCACAATGCAACATAAGGCTCAAGGTTTCAAAACATTTGTAATTCATTCATAATCATGCTCACGAGAGAAAAGCTTTATTAACATAAATTGAGCCGATGCATATAATCATAACCATGCAGAAATCAAGAGGAACAGTGGGAGATTCTTATAACCGGCATATCCCATATGAGCATATATGGAGCCCGACCTGTAAACCCTTAGTAGAGAGGGTGTTCATACCTTTCCAAGGGTAGAACCATGAAAGGTGTGATATCACTCATGAAAGACCCATTTGGGGCAAAGGGGATAGTCTCAAGGGAGGTCTCATCATGACCAATGGTGGCACATTGTTCTGAGATTCGGGGAAAAACCTAGGTCCTGAACCTACTCAATGTTAAATACTACTTCCAAAATATATATTATTCTCATAGGATAACATAAATGAAATTCATGGGCTAGCTAAATCATGATAATAATAAGCATTCTTGAAATATGTGAACTAGCCATGAAAGTAAGGCCCATGAGTCGGCCATAATCATAAATCATAAATCATGAGGTTCATATTTACTTGTAAAACATGTATGTACTTGATATTCATAAGTTCATGATGAGAATTTGAGGGAGATCATATCACAAGTCATAAATCATAATGGGCTAAAGAGGATCAAAATCATATTGAAATCATAACTTGATTTTTACTAGAAACATGCATAATTAGGCATGATTTAATTTAAATCCGAATCTATAAATTTATATTCAATATAGTTATAATATCTGCCCATAGATCGCAAAATATGGTTTAATTCATAAAAGACATTGGCCCATTGATAGATCATAGAAAAATTCACAAGAATTAGATTAAACCCCATAGATCATGGAACTTGAATTGTAGAAGTAGAATTTCATGAAATTGATAAAAGTTTGGGCATGAGAGTGGGAGGAACTCTCATTCATAGCCTCAAATACCTGGGTAGATTAATTTTTCCCTCTTCCTTGAACACCCAAAAAAATTGAAGAAGAATTGATGGATTTATGCTTGATCACCTCTAAGGGCCTCCAATTCTTGCATGCATGGAATGGTAAGGCTTAAGATCGGTTTAACTCTTTAAAAACTCTCATAACTGAGCTTAAAATGACATAGTTTAGGCTTTAGGACCATAGGAATTACGGAAAAGTCCTTAATGAACTCGCAGGGAAAAATAGACTGCCAGTCCCAACGAGGGACTGGACGAGTTATCGCCATGGACCACGACTCATGGTCAGGGCTCATGATGTACACTATCCAAATTCACCTGAGGCTTGAAACAGAGGACCCTACAATTTTGTTACTGCTGGGCACGAGTTGTTACCTCCAGTCGTCGAGTGCACTGCCACCTTCCCTAAAAGGGTCCCCATAAGGGACCTAATGGATCGTCGTTGGTGATCACGACTCGTGGTCATCTCACATGATCTTCACTGCCTAAAAAATCCTTGATCCTTCTCCAACCCTTACCACGGATGACTCAACGAGCCGTGGGGTTTGACCACAACTCGTGGTCATGCCTGTGGTGACCTCAAATCACAAATCCCAAAACTTAAGGCAAGTACTTCACCACGAGTCACCCAATGACTTGTGTTCAACCCGACAGGTCAAGTAACAACCTGTTCTGAGACCTGGTGCAGATTTTTCAATTTTCTACATTTTAACTCTCAGGTCTGATCTTTGAGCTTTCGGGGCATTACATTTAGAAATCTCAAAACATCTGGGTTTAGGCAATTACACTATGGAAATTTCCTAAAATAACCATAAGATCATTTTTGATAACTTCACGCATTAGTGAATTTGACTCGTCTAGTAATGACATGTCACTTGATAGTGCTTCACTAAAGTGCTTATAACTTTTTATCTGAACTCCGATTGACGCAAGGTCGGATTGGAAATAAGACTCAAAGGGCCTCAATTTGATGGATTGAATAACTCATAAATATTTTATAAATTGGGAGTTATGATTGTTTGAAGTTGACCTTGTATGAAGTTATATAAAAACTTAATTGGTAAGAAGGCTCTCAACTCAATTTTGTTCTTGAGGTTCCTTATGACCTTAATTTGTATTCAATTCACTTCTCACACTTAAGAATTGATCTTAATACTTAGTTTTTTTTATAAAATTCATCGGGTTCGGGTCTATCCACATACTTAGAACAGTTTCAAACATAGCCTGAAAGTCCAAAGCATTATAATATCTCCTCCTTGTGATCATTCATCCTGGAATGAAAACTAATACTAGGCTTAGACAATAGATGATCTAACTAAATACTCAAACTCAACTCATAGAAAGCTCAATCATACTAACGACCTCAATGGAAACTAGATGGAATATGAAACCAATAAGAATGCTACAAGAGGAAACTATTACCTCACGATGGTTTTGGGTTAGGAATAAATAGGGATACTTGGCCATCATGTATGCTTTAGCTTTCCATGTAGCTCCCTCAACATGTTGATTTCTCATAATACCTCACCGGAGCAACTTTCTTGTTCCTTAGCTTACAAACTTGACGATATATCATTAACTCCAACACTCATCATAGGCACAATGAGTGAGGGGTATCTCACACGCTTCTTAAGCATAGAATGTGGAAAATCAAATGGACTAAGGCTAATTCAGCTAGCAACTCCAACTCATAATCTACCTTTCCAATTCTCGTAGAAATCCGATATGGAGCAATATAGTGGGGACTAAGCTTTCATTTCTTCCCAAACCTCATAATACTATTCATAGGAGAAACCTTCAAATACACTCAATCATCAACCTCAAACTCTAAATCACTCCATCTTACATCTCTATAAGACTTCTAGCGGCTCTGTGTAGTCTTAAGCCTTTTTTGGATGGTATTAACTTTTAGCTTGCTACACTAGGTCTAGTCCTATAAACTCTGCTTCACCAACCTCGAACCAACTAATCGGAATTCTACACCTCCACCCATAGAGAGCTTCATAAGGAGCCATCTGAATACTAGAATGATAACTGTTATTATAAGTAAACTCAATAAGAGGTAAATGGTCATCCCAATTCCCTTTGAAATCAATAACACAGGCTCTTAACATATCCTCCAAGGTCTGAATAGTATCTGCTGCCTGACCATCAGTATGCGATGAAAAATGGTACAAAGATTCACCTTCGAACCCAAACCTTTTTTGAACGACTTCCAAAATTGAGCCATAAACTGATTACCTCTGTCTAAAATAATGGATAATGGCACACATTAAAGTCTCACCACTTCCCAAAGGTATGACTTAGCAAGATCCTTAGCTGAGTCTGTAATCTTCACCTCTAAGAAGTGAGCTGACTTAGTCATTTAATATACGATCACCCAAAAGGAGTCATGCTATCTGGGGAATATCGATAAATCAATAATAAAATCCATGTTAATCATCTCCCACTTCCCTTTGGGGAGTGCTAAGCAACACCGCTTGACCTTTGGTGTTCAACATTAACCAGCTAGAAGTTCGGGCACTTAGCCACAAAGTCAGCTATGTCCCTCTTCATACCATTCCACCAATAGAATTATATGAAGTCATGGTACATCTTAGTGGAACCTGGATGAATCAAATATCTAGAGTGGTGTGCTTCTGCCATAATTCTATCTCTGAGTCCATCTATATTATGAACACATAATATACCTTGTACCTTAGGACTCCATCTTTCCCTTATGTGAAAACCAATACCTTCTATTATTGGGCATCTTCCTTCACTTAAATCAAGTGGAGATCTGTGTCCTACTTTTCCTTAACTTCCACAACTAGAGATGATTCGGCCCCACTCTAAAAAAGCACACTACCTTCTCCGGAGTCTAACATATGAACTCTGAGGCATGATTCTATGTACTTCCTTTGCTAATTCTCTCTTCTCCTCTTCTATATGGGTTGTACTACCCATAGACAACCTGCTAAGAGAATCAACAAATACATTAGCTTTTCATGGATGGTAGAGAATGCTCATGTCATAATCCTTGAATAACTCAAGCCATCTTCTCTACCTCAAATTCAACTCCTTCTGGTTAAACATATATTGTAGACTCTTATGGTTTGTGAAAACATCAACATGAGCACCATATAGATAATGGAGCCAAATCTTCAATACCAACATAACCGCNGAAATGGTGACCTGCTGAGATAGGCGAGCTGTAGCAGTTGTTGAAGTGGTAGCCAGGGCACGAACTCTACTATCTCCCTTCCTAGTTGAAGGACAATCCCATGAGCACCATATAGATAATGGAGCCAAATCTTCAATACCAACATAACCGCTGCCAACTCTAGGTCATGAGTCGGATAATTTTTCTCATGGATTTTCAACTGTCTAGTGGCATAATCTATAACCTTACCATTCTGCATCAATATGCATCTAATTCCAACTATATAGGCATTACAATATACAACAAAATCATCTGTGCCCTCTGGTAGGGTCAATACATGAGTAGTAGTCACATAGGTCTTTAGTTCTTGAAGCTTTTCTCACAAGCTTCAACAGGGGAACGCTCTACCACCGAGCTAATAACCCGTCGTGCGAGCCTCCAACTAGGGGCCCGCTATGCCAAAAGAGAGAGAAACCCCATATAAGTGAACTAGATAAAACAAAATATTGAAATTTGTCCTTCTTCTAGGTCAGCTTAGTCAACGGGGCATCAGTAGTAGAAAACCCTTCTACAAACCTCCTATAATAGTTAGTTAAACCCAAGAAACTTATGATATTTGTCGTAGTTGTCGGTCTAGGCATATTCTAAATTGCTTCAATCATCTGGGTCAACCTTAATACCTTCACTAGAGACAGTGTGGCCTAAGAATGCCACAGACTTCAACTAAAATTCACACTTGGATAAATTGGCAAATAACTCCTTGTCCTTAAGTGTTTGAAGGGCTATTCTGATATGGTTAGTATGCTCCTCCTTGTTGTTGGAATAAACCAAGATATCATCAATGAACATAATAACAAACATATCCAGATATGGCTTAAATACTCTATTCATGAGGTCCATAAATGCTGCAGGAGCATTTGTCAATCCAAAAGATATAACCACAAACTCATAAGGGCCATAGTGTGTCTAAAAGTTGTCTTGGGAATATCACATTCCCTTACCTTTAGCTGATGATACCCTAACTTGATGTCTATCTTTGAGAAACAAGTAGCGCCTTGAAGTTGATCGAATAAGTCATCTATTCTAG
>JACEIK010001879.1:153896-193327 GCA_018107945.1 Datura stramonium
CCTCAAATTCATTTTAAATCTACAAAAACAAGGACTAATCATGTTGGTTAGTACATATATTCACATTTATATAAAATCACATGAAAATGTATATAAACAATTAGATAAACAAGACTAATTCGAGTTATAAAGTAGCACTTGGGCATGCAATTATTCCCAAGATCAATGTTCATCTCCTTAAGCAACAGTGTGTTCTTGCATTCCCTCTTTGCATGCTTACCTTAACTGGACATAAACTTTCTCAATCTAGCTCTCAAGTCTAGCACCTCCTTCGGAGCATGTCCACATAATTGGGTGGACTTGAGATGTCATAACCCGAACATAGGCCCAGATCGAGATACGGGATAAAGAACCCTGAGAGGCTCCAAGTCGACCCATGGCAGGAACATAACATCTAACTCATTCAAATAAAATGAAAGATCAACATAATTAACATAGCGGAAGTCTAAACTTAACATAACATCTGAATACATACATAAGTCTGAAGCTGAATACATACTATGTATGAAAAGCCTCTATTACTGACGAGTTGATGGGGCAAGACCCCAACTAACTCTTTATAGTATGAAAACCAAAAATACGAAACATATCTGATAAGAAAGGCCCTCGAAAGATGAGGAATCACCAACTCTGATCGGGAAGTACTAATGCTGGGAATCTGGCTAGCGGTAGGACTAAGTCTGGATATCGGAGCCTGTATCATGAAATGATATAACATAGAGTATCCGGTCAGTACGTGGAATGTACCGAGTATGCAAGGCAAGTAAAACCACTAAGTAAGTAAAATCATAAATCATGCATATTATAAAATATAACCAAGATAAGATTCTGAGAGTAGGGCTTGCATGCTATTTTCTGAAATTATGATCTGAACATAACTGAATCGAATGACCCAAAGCTGAAAACTGATAATCATAAGTAAAACTGAACATTAGGTCAAACCTGCTGAAAACATAATATCATGACTAATGAACATGCATAACTGAAATCATGAAGAACAATGGGAGACTCGTCATATAATCGACATTACCACAATAGAGCTTACGTGGTCCCAACTATCACATTTAAGTGGGCAGAGCCGTCCAAAGCTTTGCCAGGTCTAAGGACGCTACCATGATATCGATATCAAGTTCAAATCCCCTTGGGGGTAGGGGAATCTCCAAGGGAGGTCCCAAAGCATATATGTAAACTTATGTTGGCGCGTAGTTCTGAGGCATAGGGTTGACTGACCCTTAGTCTACTCGATGCTACACACTACTCCCAAAAACATGCATATGCTTTCCATCGTTTTTCAATGAAGTTGAACCATTGTCTAATGATGAAGCTGACTCATAGCATGCATACGTAAATCTGATATCATAACATGAGGAGCCTTGGCTTAAACTATACCACAAGCTGAAAATAGTGGGAGTCTAAACTCTAAAATCCAAGGAAAAACACATTGCCAATCCCCACGAGGGACTGAACGACTCGTCATCCTTGACAACGACTCATGGTCATCTTCTCATGATCAGCACTGGACTCTGCCTCCTGCGGGTCACCACGGGGGACACCACGACTCGTGGCCTACACCCATCACCAACACTAGAAAGTTTACCCCTGCTGGTTACCACGAGGGACACCATGACTCGTGGTGTATCTAATGTCTCGTGGTGACTGGGGGAACACTATCAATTGTCTCAACATTCACTACAAATCCTGACCACGACCATCCTAACAACTCGTGGTCCTGACCATGAATCGTGCATCCTTCGTGGTCAACCCCCAGACCACCATCCGTAGCCAACTTCTCCTCCATACCATGAGTCACTTAATGACTCGTGGCGCACCTCGTCCTGTGACCTAGTGTAGAAAATTTTATTTTCTTCATTTCAACTCCCGGGTCTAATCTTAGGATTTTCGGGGTATTACAATATCTCCCCCTTGGGAACATTCATCCTCGAATACGAGAAAACATACTGAAAAGTAGAGAAATGCAATCATCATACTCAAATACTGAACATACATGCTGAAAAGTGACGGAGTGACTGACTCCAATTTGGACTACATGGCTGAACTGAATACCTAAATCACACATGCATTCATTAACATGAAAGAAACTGGGGTACATGAGCTGAACATGAAACTGAATATAGTACTAAGGAGGAAATTGATACCTCAAGCTGAAACTGAGCCAGAAGGGAATAGATGCGGGTATTTAGCCATCATATCTACTTCGTCTTCCCATGTAGCTCCCTTAACATGCTGATTCCTCCATAAAACCTTGGCTAAAGATAATTCTTTGTTTCTTAGCTTTCGAACATGATAATCAAGTATTTCTACCAGAAGCTCCTTATAACTGAGGCTATATTACACACCGACACTGTCCACCGGAACAACCAGAGCTGAATCACCCAAACACTTCTTTAAGAGCGATACATGAAAATCTGGATGAACTGAAGCTAGTTTTGAGGGTAACTCTAACTCATATGCTACCTTGCCAACACGTTTCACAATCCGATATGGGCCAACATAATGGGCGATTGAGTTTCCCTTTCTTTCAGAATCTCATCACTCCCTTAATGAGAGACACCTTCAGAAATACCATATCATCAACTTCAAACTCAAGTTCTCTTCTTCTCACATCCACATAGGACTTTTGGAGAATCTGAGCTGCTTTCAACCTTTCCCTTATAAGCTAAACTTTATCCATAGCCTCATGGACTAAATTTGGTCATATCATCGTAGCTTCACCGACTTCAAACCAACGATTAGGCAATCTATATCTTCGCCCATAAAGAGCCTCAAAACGGAGCCATCTGAATGCTGGAATGGTAGTTGTTGTTATACGCAAACTCAATGAGAGGAAAATGATCATCCCAACTACCCTTGAAATCAATCACACATGCTCTCGACATATCCTCAAGAGTTTGAATAGTATGCTCCGCCTAACCATCTGTTTGCGGTGAAAGGCTATGCTATGCTTAACCTGAGTACCAAGTCCTCTTTGAAATGACTTCCAAAACTGGGAGGTAAACTGAGTACCTTTATCTGATATGATGGAAAAGGGCACTCCATGCAACCAAACTAGCTCCCGAATGTACAACTTAGCATAATCCTCCACTGAATCGATAGTTTTGACTGGTAAGAAATGACCTGCTTTGGTCAATTTGTCCACAACCATCCAAATAGAGTCATACTGTTGAAGAGTGCGAGGCAACCCTGTGATGAAGTCCATATTGATCTCCTCCCATTTCCAAGTAGGGATACTAATGTCTTGAAGTACACCTCCTGGTCTCTAGTGCTCAACCTTCACCTACAGATAATTCGAATACTTAGCCACAAAATATGCTATGTCCTTCTTCATGCCATTCCACCAATAGATTTCCCGTAGGTCACGGTACATCTTGGTGGCACCTGGATGTATAGATTATCTGGAACCATGAGCCTCTTGCAACATCCGACCTCTAAAATCATCAACATCTAGAACACGCAAGAGACCCTAATATCAAAGCACCCCATCTCCCTCTTTGGAGAAGTCTTCTACCTTCTGATTCTGAACGACTTCCTTTAACTTCACCAAAATAGGATCCTCATCTTTCCTAGCCTTAACATCGATCACCAAAGATGATTTTGACCCATTCTGCACAATGACACTACTATCTATCGAGTCAACAAGATGAACTCCCAACCGTGCAAGACGATGCACATATTTCACTAACTCTTTCCTTTCCTCATCTATATGGGACACACTCTCCATGGAAATCCTTCTAAGAGCATCTGCCACCACATTAGCCTTACCCGTATGGTACTCATATCATAATCTTTAAGAAGCTCTAACCACCTCCGCTGATGTAGATTCAAATCCTTTTAGGTAAACATGTACTGTAGACTCTTGTGGTCCTTAAACACATCGCAGTGACTCCATACAGATAGTGTCTCCAAATATTCAAGGCAAATACTACCATCGCCAATTCGAGATCATGAGTTGGGTAGTTCTTTTCATGGACTTTCAGCTGCTTGGAAGCATAGGCTATAACTTTACCGTGCTGCATAAGTACACAACCAAGGATGATCCTCGAGCAATCAAAATATACCATAAACCCATCGGTACCCTCAGGTAGGGTTAACACTGGTGCTGAGGTGAGTCGAGTCTTCAACTCTTGAAAGCTCTTCTCACAAGCCTCCGACAATTGAAACTTCACTTTCATCTGGGTCAATTTAGTCAATGGTGCTGCAATGGATGAAAACTCCTCAAAAAACCTCCAATAGAAACCAGCTAAACCCAAGACACTCCAAATATCTGAAGGATTCACCAGTCTAGGCCAATTCTTCACTGCTTCTATCTTTTGAGAGTCCACCTATACACCCTCACTTGACACCACATAGCCCAAAAATGCCACTAAGTTCAACCAAAACTCACATTTACTAAATTTAACATATAACTAGAGATCCTTAAGAGTCTGTAGCACCAATCTCAAATGAACGGCATGCTCCTCCTCGCTTCGAGAGTATATGAGAATATCATTTATGAACACAATCACAAACAAATCCAAGTATTGCTTGAATACCCTGTTCATCAAATCCATAAAAGCTGCAGGAACATTCGTTAGTCCAAAAGATATAACTACAAACTCATACTGACCATACCGAGTCTTGAAGATCATCTTCGGAATGTCACTCTCCCGAACCCTAAGCTGATGGTATCCGGACCCGAGGTCTATCTTTGAAAATCACTTAGCACCCTGAAGCTAGTCAAACAAATCATCAATCTTGGACAAAGGATACCTGTTCTTGATGGTGACCTTGTTTAATTGCCAATAATCAATGCACATACGAAGAGAACCATCCTTCTTGCAGACAAAGAGAACTGGTGCACCCCATGGGGATTTGCTAGGTCTGATGAAACCCTTGTCTAAAAGGTCTTTCAACTACTCCTTCAACTTCTTTAGCTCTGCTAGGGCCATTATATAAGGAGGAATATGTTACACTCTATAAAATATTAATGGCTAATAGGCGTACGCGTGGGTTTGTGATTTGTAATGAATGCTTGAAGTGTGTGGGAAGAGCCTCAGAAGCAGGGTGGGGAGAGGCTAGGCCATGAGGGGCCATCACGGTGCGCCAGGCCTACTGGCACTTGAGGAGGCGCAACGCGACACGTTTGTGGCGCTTTGGCCAGCGCAAAGTGCCCCTATGCCACCGGCCATGCATGTATATATAAGACATTGGTTTATTTCAATTCATTTCCAAAGGAACCCACGACAAAAAATAGAGAGAGCATGCAAGTTTCATTAAATTTCCGTCAAATTACGCTACCAAATGCCGTCCAAATGCAAATTAACTTCGGGTAACGAGTTTTAGGCCTATGAAAAGCATTTATATGGAGTTATTTCTCAAAAATTTTCTCAGCATACCAGAACTCCACCGAGTAAAAGTTGTCAGAATTTCTCCAAATTGAATCCTAAACGGCCAAGGCATTAGTTAAGCATTTCTCCCTTTTGAACTCTCACGAAATTGTAGGTTTTCGACCGAGCTATTCAAAGTTGAATTATAGTGATATTATTATTGAAAGTTATCATTATTTGCCGAATTTAGTATTGAATTAGCCCTATTCTCTCAGTATAAGGGCTACAGTTGGGTAGAACCGCCGGTTGCAAGTTGGAACTCACCAGTTAATCGAAAATTAGCATTTGAGGTATGTTAAGGCGAATTCCTTCAGTAAGTTATTTCTATCATATAGTAATATGACCTAAATCCCCGTAAGAAAGCCAGAAGCATGTATATTATGGCTAGCTGCTACCGTTTGTTCGAGATTAGCATTTTCTATTTAGATTGGGATTGACCCTGCCCTATATAGCCTTCAAATGTCAAACATCAGTGTTACTATCCATGTCGTGGCCTACGATGCTATATGGATTGCTCCAAGGAGCTATATGTTGTCCCAAGGTACTATGTTGAGGCCCAAGAGCCATATTACTATCCATTCCATGGCTCAACTTTTATATTTATGCCGTATTGGCATCACTGACCCTCGTCGATCCTAGTGTCCAAGGTGCTGTTACAGGAGTCCATCAAACTCAGACATAGCTATAGGAGCCGAGAAGGCTCAGTTGCAGATCTAGGGTATAGGCAGGTTGGTTATAGTCACCTGTTGTCTTATTTTGACCTTGGTAGGGGTATATCGATTGAAGTATTCTCGCCAGGGCTTATGGGGGCCTCGAGCGCGTTATTCGGTGCTAGTTGTACCTTTAGGGCTTATGGGACCCAGGTAAGGTGCTTGTTTGAATTGCGTATTATTGGTTATATAGCAGGTTGTAAGGCTAACCAGGTTGTATCTCTACTCCTCCCATTGAATTGTTGTCAATTTTATTATCAGTATCATTCAGTTGTTTTCGTTTACTACCTTACATATTCAGTACATATTGTACTGACATCCATCTTTGAGGTGCTGAATTACTTGCATGAAAGTATGGATAGACGCGGTTTAGGACCTCCTTAGTCATCAGCTGAGTCAACAGTCTAATCATCTCCTTTTCTCCGGGGTTGATAGTTAGAAGGTTTGCTCTTTTGTGGTATAGTTTATGTGTAGGTCGGGACAGGCCACTCTTGAAGGCTTGTAGGCTACAGACTCTCAGTTGTTGGTTTTGTTGTTGGCCGTGTGGGGCCTATGTATGTTCATTTTGCTTAATGACCATGGTGGGCCTAGTTTAGCTGTTAGTTAGCAGCCTTGTCAGCTATAGTATAGTTATGACAACCTGTTTTCATTTTACTATAAATAGATAGCATGGTGGTCTTGTCGGCCCATATAGGATCCCTTTACTACGTGTTGTTGGTTAGCTATTTTCTTTTTACAGGTGTCTATGCGGCCATGTCGGCCGGAGGCTATGTTTACAGCCGAGATATAACTCGTTGTTCTCTTGATTTGAAGAGTAGGCCTGCACTAGAAGTGCATAAGCCCAGTCAGGTTAGTTCAGATCTCAGTATGGAACCAGGTGCCAGTCATGCCTCCCAAGGTGGGGCGTGTCAAACTTGGTATCAGAGCAGGTCGTATCCTAGGGAGTCTGCAAGCCGTGTCTATTAGAGTCTTGTCTATGGGTGTGTTGTGCACAACATTCCATAGCAGGAGGCTACGGGGCATAATAGTCTGGTTACCCTTCTTTTTTTCTTCTTCAGTCGTGCTGTAGAGCTATGTTGTATAGGGTTGAGTCCCTAAGATTACCTTGTTCTGCTTATCTACATAGAAATGTAGGATACACGACAGGCTAAGATCGGTCGGAAGCTAGATGCTACGGTAGGAGAGGGAACTAGCAAGGTGCCCCAGCCAGAGCCAGCCCGATCTGAGGGAAATAGGGAGATTTATCCCGGTCTCCCCAGCAGTCTCTGCCACGCCAGGAGTCCTCCAGGACAACGGAAAAGTCGGCACCACCTCCAGTAGTTCCTATACCTATACCATCCAATCAAGAGGTTTGGAGTGCTGTCTATATATTAGCTCAGATAATGGCCGCTCAGCGCCAACCCGTGGTACCAGTGGTTGCTGAATCTTTGGGAGGACTTGGGAGTTCGAGGGTCCAAGAGTTCTTTGCCTGAGTTCCCCATAGTTTATAGGGATGGACCGGGAAGAGGACCCTTCGGACTTCCTGAGCCAGTTACAGCGGATTTTCAAGGTGATGCATGCTACCCCCGCAGAGTCAGTTGAGTTACCGGTATTTCAGTTACCAGACATAGCACTATTATGGTAAAAGAGTTGGGAGAGGTATTGAGGTAGAGATGCCCCCCCTCCAACTTGGTCTAGTTCCTCAGAGGCTTTCCTAGATCACTACTTGCCGCAAGAAATTTGACAGGCTCGGGTGGATCAATTTTTGCACATGGAGTAGGGCTCGATGAGTATCTGAGAATATGAAATGAGGTTCGATTCTTTGGCCAGGTACCCACTAGCTTTTGTAGATACCATTCCAGCTAGAGTACATCAGTTTATCATGGGGCTTCTTCTAGAGTATATGGAAACTTGTGTTACAACTACTTTACGGGAGGACATGGACATCACCCGCATTCAGGACTTCGCTCAGAATATTGAGGGGATCAGGCAGCGACAACGGGAGATAGAAAGAACAAATCAATAACAGCGCCGTAGGTCCAGACCTAGTGACATGCAGGTAGAATTATAAGGTGGACCTATGCCACGAATATCACCACCTAGACCCCCACCTTCTTAGCAGCAGCAGAGTGGTAGATCAGACCACCGAGGAAAGTTAGGACCCGGCGAGAGCTCATGAGCATCAGGCTCTCAACAGTAGAGGGGGTCAGATTAGAGTAGGTCCACTATGCCACGTTGTATTATTTGTAGTCGACATCATTTTGGGGTATGCAGATATGGTTCTACCGCTTGTTACACCTTTGGACAAGAGGGTCACATGATGAGGGATTGTCCAGCTAGAGGTCTGGGTGATCGGGACTGACAGGACAGATCTTCAGCAGGGTCACATGTCCCAGCACCTTCAGCAGGGCGCAGGCCCTCAACTTCAGCCAGCAGAGGCCGAGGCAGGTCAGGGGAATCCAGTTCATGCGGCGGTCCGGATCACACTTATTCTTTACTGGTGCGACAGGAGGCAGAGTCATTGCTGGATGTTGTGATAGGTATGCTGCACATTTTCTTTGACTCAGTTTATGTTTTGATAGACCTAGGTTCTACTTTGTCCTATGTTACTCCATTAGTGGCCCAGAAGTTTGGTATAACACCAGAATTGCTTCAGTGGCCCTTTTTGATGTCCACGACCATCGGTGATTCTATTATAGCTAAAAGAATCTACCGGGGTTGCACAGTAGAGGTCGTCGGCTGCCAGACTTTAGTATATTTAGTGGAGTTAGAAATGATTGATTTTGATGCAATTATGGGTATGGATTGGCTAGTGCCATGTTATGCAAATGTACAGNATGCAAATGTACAGTGTTGGACCAAGACTGTCCGATTCCACTTTCCAGGGGAGGTAGTGCGAGAGTGGAAGGACAGTGCAGCTATGCCAAAAGGGAGGTTCATATCCTATCTTCGGGAGAAAAAGTTGATAGCAAAGGACTATATTTATCATATTGTCAGGGTTCAGGATGTGCAAGCAGAATCCCCGACTCTTAAGTCCATTCCAGTGGTTAATGAGTTTCCAGACAAACTTCTTGGTATTCCCCTAGAAAGGGAAATCGATTTCTCTATCGACTTGCTACTAGGTACTCAGCCTATATCCATCCATCCATATTGAATGGCTCCTGTTGAATTGAGAGAATTGAAGGAACAATTGAAAGATTTGTTAGATAAGGGCTTTATTAAGCCGAGTACGTCCCCATGGGGTGCGCCAGTTCTGTTTGTAAGAAAGAAAGATGGCTCCCTCCACATGTGTATAAATTACCGGTAATTGAAAAAAGTTACTACCAAGAACAAATACCCTCTCCCCAGGATAGATGACTTGTTTGATCAATTGCAAGGGGAGAAATATTTTTCCAAGATCTACTTGAGGTCAGGGTATCATCAGGTGGGGGTTCGAGAGAAAGATATCCCGAAGACAGCTTTCATGACCAGGTACAGTCATTTTGAATTTCTAGTTATGTCCTTCAGGTTGACAAATGCCCCAGTAGTATCATGGATCTGATGAACAACATCTTCAGGACATATTTAGATCTGTTTGTGATAGTATTCATCGATGACATCCTGGTGTATCCCGTTCATACGCAGAACATAGAAATCATTTTCAAATGGTACTCCAAATTCCCAGAGATCACCAGTTATATGCAAAATTTTCTAAATGTGAGTTCTACCTGAATTTCATAGCTTTCCTAGGCCATATTGTATCAGAGGCTAGTATTTAGGCCGTTTCACAGAAAATTGAGGCAGTAAAGACATGGCGGAGACTCACAACTCCAACAGAAGTTCACAGTTTCCTGGGATTATCCAGGTATTATAGAAGGTTTGTGGAAGGATTTTCTACCCTGTCAGCGCCTTAACTAATTGACTCAGAAAGCAGCCAAATTTCATTGGACCAAGGCCTATGAGCAGAGTTTCCAGGAATTGAAAAACAGATTGACATCATCACAGTGCTAGCCTTGCTGGAAGGTTCAGAGGGTTATGCGGTATACTGTGACACTTCAGGCGTTGGGTTAGGGTGCTTCCTGATGCAACATAGTAAGGTAATTGCTTATGCTTTGAGGCAGCTCAGAAAACATGAAAGGAACTATCCCATCCATGATATGGAGTTAGCTGCAGTGATTCATGACTTGAAAATATGGAGGCATTACCTGTATGGGGTGCACGTGCATATTTTCACTGATCATAAGAGCCTCCAGTATATTTTCATGCAGACGGAATTAAATTTGCAGCAACATCATTGGTTAGAATTGCTGAAGGACTACGACATGAATATTTTGTATCACCTAGGGAAGGATAATATCATAGTGATGCCTTTAGGCGCAAATCAATGGGAGTTTATCACACCTAAGGCTAGAATAATGGAAAATAGCTCGAGTGCTGCATCGGTTAGCCAGATTAGCCATCTGGATAGTAGATTCAGAGGATAATGGGGCTGTGATTTAGAATACCGCAGTAGCATCTCTGCTTGTGGAGGTAAAAGAGTGCTGTATAAGGATCCTAACCTAGTACATCTTAGAAGTAAGGTTCATCAAGGAGAATTAACAGCCTTCGAATTGATAGAAGATGGGGTCTTGAGATTTAGGGGTTGCCTCTGCATTCCAGATGTAGCAGGACTTTACCAGCAGATCATGGCAGAGGTACATTATTCTCGTTATTCTCTTCACCCAGGTTCAACAAAGATGTCCATGACATAAAAGAGATATACTGGTGGCCTGGAATGAAAAAGGGCTTAGCGGAATTTGTAGCACAGTGTCCTAACTGCCAGCAGGTAAAGGTCGAGCATCAGAAACCTGACGGATTAACGTAGGAGATAGCGGTGCCAACATGAAAATGGGAAGCAATTAACATGGACTTTGTGATAGGATTACCCTGTACCAGGAGTAGATTCAATTTTATTTTAGTCATTGTTGATAGATTAACAAAGTCAACTCATTTCTTTCCAGTCAAGACTACCTTCTCCGCCGAAAACTATGTTGAGTTGTATATTAAAGAGATAGTCCGACTACATGATGTCCCCGCATCTATTATTTCTGAAAGAGGGGCACAAATTACAACTAGATTCTGGTAGTCATTTCAAAAGGTTCTGGGGACACAGGTTAACCATAATATAGTATTCCATCCTCAAACAGACGGTCAGGCAGAGTGCATAATTCAGACGCTCGAGGATATGTTACAGGCATGTGTACTAGACTTCGGAGAAAGTTGGGACGAGCATCTCCCCCTTATCAAATTTGTATATCATAACAGTTATCATTCTACAATTCCGATGACACCTTATGATGCCTTGTATGGGCGGAAATATAGGTCCCCCATCGGATGGTTCGAAGTAAGGGAGTTAGGGTTAGTTGGATCTGATATGATCCACCAGTCAGAAGAGAAAGTAAAACTCATCAGAGAGTGCTTGTTAATAGCCTAGAGTCGCCATAAGTCCTATTCTGATGTGCGGCATAGAGATTTGGAATTCGAGGTTGATGATTGGGTATTTCTCAAAGTTTCACCGATGAAGGGCGTGATGAGTTTTGGTAAAAAGGGAAAGCTTAGCCCTAGGTTTATTGGTTCGTATCATATCCTCCAGAGGGTAGGTCGAGTGGCATATGAGTTAGAATTGCCTCCAGAGCTAGAATCTATGCATCCAATCTTTCACATATCAATGTTGCAGAAATGCATAGGGGACCCATCCCAAGTTGTGCCAGTTGAGGACGTTCAAGTTACTGAGGAGTTAGCCTACGAAGAGGTTCCAATTTCCATACTAGATCGGCAAGTTCGTAGGTTAAGGATTAAAGAGGTGGCCTCCGTTAGAGTTCTGCGGAGGAACACAAAATAAAGAAGAGATAACTTGGGAAGCTGAGGACGACATGAGGTCTAGGTATCCTCACCTATTCTAGGATTGACCCAGAATATGCAGTGAGGTGAGGTTGTTGTTCAATTGTTATTTACCTACTTATAGTATTAGCATTGTTTATTTTGTTATCTCTATATGGTGGAGTAGCTGTTTGTAGCATCCTGTGAGACACCGATGTTGGGTTTTTCTGCGTTTCAGGTTTCGGGTAGTACATAATATAGAAGAGACTTTGCCGAAATTTTTCTAAGTATTAGTCAAGAGAGTTAAATCCCTTAATCCTAAAGATGACATTCGAGGATGAATGTTCCTAAGGTGGGGAGGATGTTACACCCCGTAAAATGTTAATGGTTAGTAGGCGTACGTGTGGGTTTGTGACGAGTAATGAGAGCTTGATGCATGTAGGAAGAGCCTCAGAAGTAGGGTCGGGCGAGTCCAGGCCACGAGGGGCCAGCGCGACGCGCCAGCCGGCCTATGCGCTGGGCAGCACGGCATGCCAGGCCTATTGGCGCACTGGGAGGCGCGCTGCGGCACGTTTGTGGCGCTTTGGCCAGCACGAAGTGCCCCTATGGCACCGGCCATGCATGTATATATATAAACCCTTGGTTTATTCAATTTATTTCCAAAAGAACCCACAACAAAAAATAGAGAGAGCACGTAAGTTTCATTAAATTTCTGTCAAATTATGCTACCGAACGCCGTGCAAACGCAAATTAACTTCGGGCAACGAGTTCTAGGCCAACGAAAAGCATTTCTAGAGTTATTTCTCATAAATTTGCTTGGAATACTGGAACTCTGTCGAGTAAAGGTTATCATAATTTCTCCAAATTGAATCTTAAATGGCCACAGGCATTAGGTAAGCATTTCTCCCTTCTGAACTCTCGAGAAATTGTAGGTTTTCGGCCAAGTTATTCAAAGTTGAATTATAGTGATATTATATTTGAAATTTATCATTATTTGCCGAATTTAGTATTGAAATTAGCCCTATTCTCTCAGTATAAGGGTTACAGTTGGGTAGAACTGCTGGTTGTATGTTTGAACTCGCCAGTTAATCGGAAATCAGCATTAGAGGTATGTTAAGGCAAATTTCTTTGGTAAGTTATATCTGTCATATAGTAATATGACCTAAATCCTCGTAAGATTGGGACTGACCCTGCCCTATATAGCCTTCCGTTGTCCAACCTCAGGGTTACTAGCTGTGTCGTTGCCTATAGGGCTATATGGATCGCTCCAAGGAGCTATATGTTGTCCCAAGGGACTATGATGAGGCCCAAGGGCCATATTACAGTCCATTCCATGGCTGAACTTTTATATTTATACCGTATCGACATCATTGACCCTTGTCGATCCTGATGCCCAGGGTGCAGTTACTGGAGTCTACCGGACTCAGACACAACTATAGGAGCCAAGAAGGCTCAGTTGTAGACCCAGGGGACATGCAGGTTGGCTATAGTTAGCTATTGGCTTATTTTGACCTTTTTAGGGGTATATAGATTGAAGTGTGCTTGCCAGGGCTTATGGGGGCCCTCGGCGCGTTATGTGGTGCTAGTTGTACCTTCTGAGCTTATGGGGGCCAAGTAAGGTTCTTGTTTGCTTTACTTATTGTTGGTTATATAGCAGGTTGTAAGGCTATCCAAGTTGTATCTCTATCCCTCCCATTGAATTGTTTTCAGTTTTATTATCAGTATCATTCAGTCGTTTTAATTTACTGCCTTACAAATTCGGTACATATTGTCGTGAGCCCATCTTTAGGGTGCTGCATTACTTGAATGCAGGTATGGATAGACGCATTTCAGGACCTCCCTAGTCATTATTCCACTCTTAAAGGCTTGCAGGCTATAGATTCTCAATTGTTGATTTTGTTGTTAGCCGTGTGGGGCCTATGTATGTTCATTTTTATTAATGGCCATGTGGGGCCTAGTTTAGCTGTTAGTTAGCAGCCTTGTTGGCTATAATATAGTTATGAATGCCTTTTTTCATTCTTCTATAACTAGATGGCATGGTGGTCTCATCGGCCGCATAGGATCCCTTTACTGCGTGTTGTTGGTTAGGTGTTTTCTTTTTACAGGTGGCTATGCAGCCTTGTCGGCCGGAGGCTGTGTTTATAGCCAAGATATAGCTCATTGTTTTCTTGATCCAAAGAGTAGGCATGCACCAGAAGTGCATAAGCCTAGTCAAGTCAGCTCAGATCCCAGTATGGCACCAGGTGCAAGTCATGCCTCCCAAGGTGGGGCGTGACTGAATAGATATAGGATGCGTATGGGGAAGAAGTTCAATACCAAAATCAATCTCTTTCTCAAGAAGGATTCTCGATAGATCATCTTGGAACAATTCTGTGTACTCACACACTATAAGGATTGACTGGATAGTCAGGGTTTTCGACGTAGCATCCTTAACCCTAACTAGATGTTACACGTAACCCTTAGAAATTATCTTTACGGCCTTAAGGTAGGAAATGAAGCAACCTACAGGAACAACTGAACTACCCTTCCACTCTAGGACTGGTTCACATGAAAATTTGAACTCTACTACACGGGTTCTACAATTGACTGAGGCATAACATGCATATAACCAATCCATGCGGAGGATAACATCAAAATTGGTCATGACTAACTCTACTAAATCTGCTGAGGTGACTTTTTGAAGTATTGTGATAGAGAAATTTCTATATACTGTCTAGCTATAACTAAATCACCAACTGGAATAGAGACTGAGAAGGGTTCTGACAAGATTTCAGGACTGACTCCAAAACTACTAGAAACATAGGGCATCACAAAAGATAAAGTATCCCCTAGATCTAACAATGCATATACATCAAGGTGTAATACTCATAACATACCAGTGACTACATCTGGGGAGACCTCCTGCTCCTGATGGGATGCTAGGGTATACAACCTATTTTGACGCTGTCCACCACCTGTACTAGTAGATGTCCCCTGTTGAGCTGGGAATGTTGAATTGGAGGCTGGGCCTCGACCCCTATCATGAACCTGTTTGGCTGCTGGGAAATCCCTAAGAATATGCCCGGGCTTCCCACACCCGAAACAAGCACCTGAACCTGCCAAGCACTGACCCACGTGTCTTAGGCCATATCTGCCACACTCAAGAGTGCTGGTCTCTGCGGGTCTGCTATCCTGGCCTCTAGAGTCTGATGCTCGTCCCCTCTGATCGCACCTGGATCTGTATGGTACACTCATAACCGAAGGCGCTGGGGCTGAAGATCTCAGGTGGGATTGCTGACGATGCCCACTGGGAATGTTGAATTGGAGGCTGGGCCTTGACCCCTATCATGAACCTGTTTGGCTGCTGGGCAATCCCTAAGAATATGCCCGGGCTTCCCACACCTGAAACAAGCACCTGAACCTGCCAAGCACTGACCCACGTGTCTCCGGCCATATCTGCCACACTCAAGAGTGCTGGTCTCTGCGGGTCTTCTACCCTGGCCTCTAGAGTCTGATGCTCGTCCCCTCTGATCGCACCTAGATCTGTATGGTACACTCATAACCGAAGGCGCTGGGGCTGAAGATCTCAGGTGGGATTGCTGACGGTGCCCACTGGGAATGTTGAATTGGAGGCTGGGCCTCGACCCCTATCATGAACCTATTTGGCTGCTGGGCAATCCCTAAGAATATGCTCGGGCTTCCCACACCCGAAACAAGCACCTGAACTTGCCTAGCACTGACCCACATGTCTCCGGCCATATCTGCCACACTCAAGAGTGCTGGTCTCTGCGGGTCTGCTACCCTGGCCTCTAGAGTCTGATGCTCATCCCCTCTGATCGCACCTGGATCTGTATGGTACACTCATAACAAAAGGCGCTGGGGCTGAAGATCTCAGGTGGGATTGCTGACGGTGCCCACTGGGTCCCTTCTAGAAGAATCCAAAGCTACCAGTCCTGGCCCTCTTGTCCTCTCTCTCCCGCTCACTCATTTGCACCGCCTCCATTTGCTAGGGCGTACAGGACTATCCGAGCAAAGTCAATGTCCTGATGAAGCATCGTGGTCTTGTAATCTTTGACTAGATAGTCTGCTACCCCATGCACAAACCGGCTCACTCAGGCTCTCTGATCCCCAACTATCTCAGGTGCATACTTGGATAGACGAGTGAACTCTAAGGCAACTCCTAAACTGTCATGTTACCCTGCTTAAGGTTCGCAAACTTCGCTGCTTTAATCTCCCTCATCCCACGAGGGAAGAACCAATCTAGAAATGCGACATGAAACTCCTCCCAACCAATAGGGCTTGCTCCAATTACCTTGCTATCCTTCCATTGCTTAAACTAGATGTATGCAACCCCTTTCAACTGATACGAGGATAAATCGGTGCACTCCTCTTTGGTCACCCCCATGATCTAGGTGATCTTCATGTTATACCCTGGAAGCCCAAGGTAAGACCCGTGAGTTAAAACGAGGAAGAAGTGAAAATTTTCATAGTAGACTCAAAAAAAGTTGTGAGGAGACTCGTGAGGGAAGCCCATGAGTCGTGGGGAGACTCGTGGGGAAGGCCCAGGGATCCGTGGGAAGAACTAGAAGAGATGAGAACCCATGGGCGAGACCAAGACTCTTAGTCAGGCCGAGTCGTTGGGTCAGCCATGGAGAGGGAAATGAGAATGGAAAAGAAAATGGAGCAGTGTACTTCACGGGTGGTGACCATGAGTCGTGGTCACCCATAACGAGTATTTGGTTGACCCGTGACGAGCCCAGAAGGTTTGCTAAGCAGTGAATGTAATGGATGAGACCACGAGTCGTGCCTAGGAGAGACGAGTCATCAGGTCACCCATTAGGGCCACTCGGTAGTTAATTTTAGTGAAATTAGTAAGTGCTTTTTCATAAATCCTAAGTTTCTAAAGCCTAAACTACGATGTTTTGGGGTGTGAATAGTGGCCTTTTATGGGGTTAAGTTTAGATTTTTCATTTTCCATCCATGCATGCAAAGTAGAAGAGATTTGAGAGGGTGCTCAAGCTAGTGATCTTCAATTCCTTTCAATTTTCTTTTGGGCATTCAAGGGAGAGTTAGATTCAGCCTCCAACAGGTATGTAGGGTTATGAATGGGTGGTTTCTTCCACATCCATGCTCAATCCCTCTCTAAAGTATGAAATTTTAATGTCTACTCAATGGTTTTTTTACCCAAATGCATGAATTATCTATCTCTTTACATGAGTATGATTTGATTATGATTCTATTACTGAATTATGAAGCATGAGCAGTTTTTATAATGTTTTCCATTTAAAATCATCTTTCTAGCCTTATGAATTTAAAATCCCATTGATGAGGTGTTCATGAAAAGTGAGATTTGTGATGATGAAAAGATATTTTGAAGAAAAGCATGTTTTAAAGATACCCATGTCTTTAATTGAAGTTTGATATGAATATAGTATTTTTAAGTATAATAAAGCTTTCGGTTATGCCCACATGTTCAGTATGAATGATGATTTTTCCCGAATTGAGCGTACCACACTGTTTTGGAGCGAAGACTCCCGATTATATTTTCAGCTTGTGGTATGTTTGAGTTGAAGTTTTCTATGTTTATTTTACCACATGGTTTTGGAGCGAAGACTCCCAATTATGTTTTCAGCTTGTGGTATTTCTTGAGCTAAAGCTTCTCATATGCATGATTTCATATTTGAGATGTATTTGATCTTTGAGCTTTGTCAATAGATGATGTTGAGCTTCATTATAAAACAATGTAGAGCATATGCATGTTTTGGGAGTAATGTCTAGCTCCGAGTAGGCTAAGGGTCGATCACCCTATGCCTCAGAACTACGCGCCAACGTAGGTTTATACATTATGGCTTTGGAACCTCCCTTGTGAGCTTTCCCTGCCCAGATGGGCCTTCATCTTTATATCGATATCATGGTATTATCCCTAGCCCTGGCAAGGCTTTGGACGGCTCTACCCACTTGATTGTGATAGTTGGGACCACGTAAGATCTATCGTGGTATGTCGTTTAGAAGACGAGTCTCCCATTGTTCCTCATGATTTTAGATATGCATGTTTCATTACTCATGAGATTATGTAAATGCATGTTCTAAAGCAGGTTTGACTCAATGTTCAGCTTTACTTTTAAATGCCAGAATTTATCTTTGAGTCAATTGATTAAATTATGATGTTATGAAATTATGTTATGTTATGTTATGAAGAGATCATGATTTCAGGAAGAATGCATGCAAGCCCTACTCTCAGATTTCTAATGCTTATGTTTTACTTAATGCTTGTATTTAAATGATTTTAAATACTTTAGCGGTTTTACTAACCTTGCATACTCGGTACATTCCATATACTGACCGCATACTTTCTATGATGTATCGTGTTATGATACAGGACCTAGCTCTCAACTTTATTCTCATTCGTAGATTGTCTGTCAGAGTTAGCTCTCATCTTATGGGTGAGTCCTCCTCTCCCGAGGACTAGATTTGCTCGGACTTCTTATGTATTTTAGTTTCAGTTGTTTGAGTTAGTTGGGGGTCTTGTCCCATCAGCTCATCGTATATAGAGGCTATTCAAATATATGTATATACTCAATTTCAGACTATGTTCCTTATGATATTATGTTTAAGTTTAGACTTCCGATTATTTATGTTATTGATTATTCAGTTTCACGAATGGTATAGATGTACGCTTATGCCATGGGTCGACTTGGAGCCTTTCAGAGTTCCTTGTCCTGTGTTATGATCTGGGCCTCCGTTTAGGTCGTGAAAAACTTGGTATCAGAGCATTAGGTTTCAAAGTGTCCTAGGGTTTATGAAAGCCGTGTTGAGTAGAGTCTTTTTCATAGGTGTGAAGCGCGCCACACCTATGACGAAGAGGCTACGAGACATTTAGTAAAATGTTCCCTTCTTTCATGATCTATGTCGTGCGATGAAAAGTCTTTCTATCCTTCTAATTCATGATATTCGCGATTGCAGAATCGTGGCTCCTCGAAGAATGAGTGGTAGGAGAAATGGAAATGGTGAAGGCCATGAGGATGGCAATGGGCATGGGCATCTGCAAGCCCTACCAGTTCAGGAACCCCAGGCACCGGAGCTAGTTGCTCGTGCTAAGTTCCAGGCCGCTATTCAGATGCTTGTGTAGGCCTTGACCTTCCAGGTCAATCAATAGGCCGTTGCACATATCCCGCAGAATGGCAACACAGCGGCAGCTCGAGTCCGAGACTTCTTGAGAATGAACCAGCCGAAGTTTCTCGGGTCAAAGGTAGAAGAGGACCCGCATGAGTTCTTGGATAAGATTATGAAGATCAACCAAATCATGTGGGTAAATGGTGTGGAGTGAGTTTAGTTGACCTCATATCAGTTGAAGGGGCCGTGCATATATGGTTTCGCCAATGGAAGGATAAAAGGGTCGCAGGAGCAGGTCCTGTTATTTGGGAAGAGTTTCATGTCGCATTCTTGGATCGGTTCTTCCCTCATGAGATGAGGGATCTAAAGGAATATGAGTTCATAAATTTGAAGCAAGGGGGAAAGATAGTACAAGAGTATGCCCTTGAGTTCACTCGCCTATCGAAGCATGCCCTGAAGTTGGTAGCCGATCAGAGGGAGCGTGTGAGTAGATTTGTCCATGGAGTAGCGGATTACTTGGATAAGGACTGTAGGACCGCTATGCTTCATCAGGAAATGGACTTTCCACAAATAGTGTTATATGACCAACAGATGTAGGTGACATATTTGAGAGAGAAGGGAGGCCAAGAGGGCCAGGACCGATGACCACAAATTCTCCCAGTTGAGGTCAGGTGGTGGGTGCTGATAACAGACTCACCAGTGATCATCAGATCCAACATCTTCAGAATTGAGTGTGTCATCCAGGGCTAAGCATGACTGGAGATGGCGAGCATCAAGCTCCAGGGGTCAGAGAAGTAGACCCATAGATTCTAGTGTCCCAGCTTGCCGTAGGTGTGGTCAAGGATACACAGGCCAGTGTCTAGCAGGTTCAGGTGCTTTTTTTGGGTGTGGGAAGCTCGGACACATTCTTAGAGATTTCCCAAATGTGAGATAGGATCATGATGCGGGCTGAGGCCCAGCTTCTAGCACAACATCCCCTCCCGCACGCTCAACTCATCAGGGAGCATCGACTAGCACAGTTGGCGGTCAACGCCAGAACGGATTCTATGCATTAGCATCCCGCCAGGAGTAGGAGGTCTCCTGGGATGTGGTCACTGGTATGTTGTGAGTTTTCCATATTGATGTTTATGCTTTGTTAGATCCGGGCTACCTGTATTTTGTAACACCTTATGTGGCCAGTAGCTTCGGAGTCAGTCCCAAAGTCTTGTCAGAACCCTTCTCAGTTTCTACTCTAGTAGGTGACTCAGTCATAGCTAGATGGGTGTATAGATGTTGCCCAGTCTCAGTCCTTCAGAAGGTCACCTTAGCATATTTGATAGAGTTAGCGATGACCAATTTTGATGTTATCCTCGGCATGGATTTGCTATTTGCATGCTACGCTTCAGTTGATTGTAGAACCCGGGCAGTAGAGTTCCAATTTCCGGACAGTAGAGTTCCAATTTCAAGCCATACCTGGACATGTTCGAGATCGTGTTCATTGATGACATCCTTATATACTCTTGGAGCAAGAAGGAGCATGCCGCTCATTTGAGAGTAGTGCTTCAGACTCTCAAGGATTGTCAATTATATGCCAAGTTCAGCAAGTATGAGTTTTGGTTGAACTCCGTGGCATTTTTGGGCCATGTGGTAACTAGTGAGGGAATAAAGGTAGACTCTCAAAAAATTGAGGTGGTAAAGAATTGGCCTAGACTGGTGAATCCTTCAGATATTTGGAGTTTCTTGGGTTTAGCCAGCTACTATCGAATATTTGTTGAGGGTTTCTCATCTATTGCAGCACCTTTGACCAAATTGACTCAGAAGAAGGTAAAGTTCCAATGGTTGGAGGCTTGTGAGAAGAGCTTCCAAGAGTTAAAGACTCGACTTACTTCAGCCCCAGTGTTAACTCTCTCGGAGGGTACTGATGGTTTCTATGTGTATTGTGATGCTTCGAGGATCGGACTCAGATGTATGTTGATGCAGTGTGGGAAGGTGATAGTGTATGCCTCTAGATAGTTGAAAGTCCATGAGAAGAATTACTCAACCCATGATCTTGAATTAGCTATGGTGGTGTTCGCATAGAATATATGGAGACATTACTTGTATGGGGTCCATGTGGATGTGTTTACGGACCACAAGAGCTTATAATATGTGTTTACGCAGAAGGATCTCAATCTACGACAAAGAAGATGGTTGGAGCTACTCAAGGACTACGATATGAATGTCCTTTAAAATCTGGGTAAGGCTAATATGGTAGCAGATGCACTTAATAGACTCTCTATGGAGAGTGTGTCCCACATGGATGAGGGGAAAAAGGAGCTGGTGAAGGATGTAAATCGACTCGCTAGGTTTGGAGTTAGGTTGATTGACTCGACCGATGGAGGCATTGTTGTTTAGAATGGGTCAGAATCTTCTTGGTGGTTGATGTGAAATCTAGACAAGATGAGTACCCAATTTTGGTAAAATTAAAGGAAGCCGTTCGAAGTCAGAAGGTGGAGGTCTTCTCCCAAGGGGGAGATGGTGTGCTTCGGTACCAGGGTTGCCTATGTGTTCCAAATGTTGACAATTTGAGGAGCCGGATATTGCACGAGGGCTCTGGATCCAGGTATTCTATCCATCCAGGTGCCACCAAGATGTATTATGACTTACGAGAGATTTATTGATGGAATGGCATGAAGAAGGATATTGCAGAATTCGTAGCCAAGTGCCCGAACTATCAATATGTAAAGGTTGAGCATTAGAGACCGAGAGGTGTACTTCAAGATATCATCATTCCTACTTGGAAGTGGGAAGAAATTAATATGAATTTTATCACAGGTCTGCCTCGTACTCATCGACAATATGATTCCTTTTGGGTTGTGGTAGACAGGTTGACCAAGGCTGCACATTTTCTACTAGTTAAGACGACGGGCTCGATGGAGGATTATGCCAAACTATATATCCGGGAGTTGGTCCGATTGCATGGAGTTCCCTTATCCATCATTTCAGATCGAGGTACTCAATTTACCTCTCAATTTTGGAAGTTGTTTAAAAAAGGATTGGGTACTTAGGTTAAACCCAGCACAACATTTCACCCACAAACAGAGGGTCAAGAAGACCGGACAATTCAGACTCTCGAGGACTTGTTGAGAGCATGTGTGATGGACTTTAAAGGTAGATGGGATGATCACTTGCCCCTGATCTAGTTTGCTTACACTAATAATTATCACTCCAGTATTCAAATGGCACCATTCGAGGCTCTTTATGGGCGGCGACGTAGATCGCCCATCAGATGGTTTGAGGTTGGTGAGGCAGCCATGATAGGACCAGATTCTGTTCATGAGGCTATGGTAAAGGTTCAGTTGATAAGGGACTGGCTGAAATCGCTTAGAGTCGCCAAAAGTCCTGTGCCGATGTAATAAGGAGAGATTGGAGTTCGAACTAGACGATTGGGTATTCCTGAAGGTATCTCCCATGAAGGGAGTGAAGCAGTTTGGGCAGAAAGGAAAACTTAGTCCTTGCTATGTTGGCCCATACCGGATCGTGAGAAGAGTTGGCAAGGTAGCGTATGAGTTGGAATTGCCCTCAGAGTTATCTTTCGTGCATCCTATGTTTCACATATCTCTTTTGAAGAAATGTTTGGGAGATCCAGCTCTAGTAGTCCCGGTGGACAGTGTTGGTGCCAAGGATGGCCTTAGCTATGAAGAGATTCCGGTGAAAATATTGGATAGTCAGGTTCGGAGGCTAAGGTGCAAGGAAGTAGCTTCAGATAAAGTGCTATGGAGAAACCAGCATGTTGAAGGAGCTACGTGGGAAGTCAAAGCGGATATGATGGCTAGATACACATATTTATTCTTTATCGGCTCAGTTTCAGCTTGAGGTATCAGTTTTTCCCTAAGACTTTATTTGGTTTTCACGTTCAGTTCATGTGTTCAAGTTTTTTTATGTATATGGATGTGTATGTAAATCATGAAATTAGATCAGCTATGTGGTTTGAACCGGAGGTAGTCGTTCCGTTAGCTTCGGTTTAAACGATTAGTATTTGAATGTGATATTTGCTTCTCTCTAATTTTCTGTGTGTTTTCCAACATTCGAGGACGAATGTTCCCAAGGGGGAGATATTGTTATACCCCAGAATCCCACAGGTCAGACCCGGGAGTTGAAATAAGGAAAAAGTTAAAATTTTTGCAGCAGACTCGAAACGAGTCGTGAGAAGACTCATGAGGGAAGACCACGAGGCGTAGGGAGACTCGTGGGGAAGGCCCAGCGATCAGTGGGAAGAACTGGAAGCGATGATATCCCACGGGTGAGACCACGACTCGTGGTCAGGCCCCACAAGTCGTTGGGTCAGCTGTGGGGAGGGAAATGAGAAAGGAAAAGAAAATAGAGCAGTGTACTTCACGGGTGGTGACCACAAGTCGTGGTCACCCATAATGAGTTTTGGTTGACCCGTGATGAGCCCAGAAGGTTTGCCAAGCAGTGAATGTAGTGGATGAGACCATGAGTCGTGCCTAGGAGAGACGAGTCGTCAGGTCACCCGTTAGGGCCACCTGGCAGTTAATTTCTGCGAAATTAGTAAAGACTCTTTCGTAAATCCTAAGTTCCTAAAGCCTAAACTACGATGTTTTGGGGTGTGAATAGTTGCCTTTTATGGGGTTAAGTTCAGATGTTTCATTTTCCATCCATGCATGCAAAGTAGAAGTGATTTGAGAGGGTGCTCAAGCTAGTGATCTTCAATTCCTTTCAATTTTCTTTTGGGCATTCAAGGGAGAGTTAGATTCAGCCTCCATCAGGTATGTAGGGTTATGAATGGGTGGTTTCTTCCACACCCATGACCAATCCCTCTCTAAAGTATGAAATTTTAATGTCTACTCAATGGTTTTTTACCCAAATGCATGAATTATCTATCTCTATACATGAGTATGATTTGATTATGATTCTATTACTGAATTATGAAGCATGGGCAATTTTTATAATGTTTTCCATTTAATATCATCTTTCTATCCTTATGAATTTAAAATCCCATTGATGAGATGTTAATGAAAAGTGAGATTTGTGATGAATATGTGATGATGATGAGATATTGTGAAGAAAAATATGTTTTGAAGCTACCCATGTCTATAATTGAAGTTTGATATGAATCTAGTATTTTTAAGTATAATAAAGCTTTGGGTTATGCTCACCTGTTAAGTATGAATGATGATTTTTTCCGATTTAAAAGCTTACCACACTATTTTGGAGCGAAGACTCCCAATTATATTTTCAGCTTGTGGTACGTTTGAGTTGAAGTTTTCTATGTTTAGCTTTCCACATGGTTTTGGAGTGAAGACTTTATGTCTTGAGCTAAAGCTTCTAATATGCATGATTTCATATTTGAGATGTATTTGATCATTGAGCATCGTCAATAGATGATGTTGAGCTTCGTTATAAAATGATGTAGAGCATATGCATGTTTTGGAGTAATGTCTAGCACCGAGTAGGATAAGGATCGATCACCCTATGCCTCAGAACTACGCGCCAACGTAGGTTTATACATTATGACTTTGGAACCTCCCTTGTGAGCTTCCCCTGCCTAGATGGGCCTTCAGCTTGATATCAATATCATGGTATCGTCCCTAGCTCTGGCAAGGCTTTGGATGGCTCTACCCTCTTGAGTGTGATAGTTGGGACCACATAAGCTCTATCGTGGTATGTCGGTTAAAAGATGAGTCTCCCATTGTTCCTCATGATTTTAGATATGCATGTTTCATTACTCATGAGATTATGTAAATGAATGTTCTAAAGCAGGTTTGACTCAATGTTCATCTTTACTTATAAATGTCAGAATTTAGCTTTGAGTCAATTGATTCAGTTATGATGTTATGAAGTTATGTTATGAAGAGATCATGATTTCAGGAAGAATGCATGCAAGACCTACTCTCAGATTTCTATTGCTTATGTTTTACTTAATGCTTGTCTTTAAATGATTTTAAATACTTTAGCGGTTTTACTAACCTTGCATACTCGGTACATTCCACGTACTGACCACATACTTTCTATGTTGTATCATCTTATGATATAGGATCCAACTCTCAGCTTCAGCCTCGTTCATAGATTGTCTGTTAGAGTTAGCTCTCATCTTGTGGGTGAGTCCTCATCTCCTGAGGACTAGATTTTCTCGGACTTCTTATGTATTTCAGTTTCAGTTGTTTGAGCTAGTTGGGGGTCTTGTCCCATCAGCTCGTCGTATTTAGAGGCTATATAGACATATGTATATACTCAGCTTTAGACAATGTTCCTTCTGATGTTATGTTTAAGTTTAGACTTTCGCTTATTTATGTTGTCAATTATTTGTTTTCATGAATGGTATAGATGTACGCTTATGCCATGGGTCGACTCAGAGCCTCTTGGGGTTCCTTGTCTTGTGTTATGATCCGGGCCTCCGTTCGGGTCGTGACACTTCAGAACCTCATCAATGAACTAATGTGGATCCTCATCCACCTTTGATCCAAGAAACTTCTAAGGGTTCATCCTCAGAAAATCTCTGAATCTTGCCGCCGTCGCATTCCCGTTTTGAGGGACATGCGCCACCGCCTGCTGATTGACCTAGGCGGTCAAGGCTTGAGCTAACATTTGTATGGTTTCCCTGGACTCAGCGTGGGAAATTGGCTCGAGTACATGCTCCTCATGGGCTGGTGAGGCCTGCTGGTGCCCGTATCCATTACCATTCTCATGGCCATTCCCATTACCATTTCTTCTTCCATTAACTCTTCGAGGAGGCATGATTCTGCAAACGCGTATAGCACGAGTTAGAAGGATAGAGAGACATTTCATCGCTCGACTTAGATCATGAAAGAAGGGAACATTTCCTAAATATTTTGTAGCCTCTTCATCATAAGTGTGGTGCGCTTCACACCCATGAAGAAGACTCTAATTAACGCGGCTTTTAGACGCCCTAGGACACTTCAAAACCTAATGCTCTGATACTAAGTTTGTCATGACCCCAATATAGGCCCGGATTGAGACATGGAACAAAGAACCTTGTGAGGCTCCAAGACGACCCATGGTATGGACATAACATCTAACTCATTCAAATAAAATGGAAGATCAACATAATTAACATAGCAGAAGTCTAAACTTACCATAACATTTAAATATATACATAAGTCTGAAGCTGAATACATACTATGTCTGAAATGCCTCTAATACTGAGGAGTTAATGGGATAGGACCCCAACTAACTCTCTAAGTCTGAAAACCAAAAATATGGAACATATCTGATAAGAAAGGCCCTCGAAAGATGAGGACTCACCAACTCTGATCGGGAAGTACTAATGCTGGGAATCTGGCTAGCGGCGGAACTAAATCTAGATATCGGAGCCTGTATCATGAAACGATACAACATATAGTATGCGGTCAGTACGTGGAATGTACTGAGTATGCAAGGTAAGTGAAACCGCTAAGTAATTAAAATCATAAATCATGCATATTATAAGACATAACAAAGATAAGATTCTGAGAGTAGGGATTGTATGCTATTTTCTGAAATCATGATCTGAACATAACTAAATATCATAATTGAATCGAATGAACCAAAGCTAAAAAATGATAATCATAAGTAAAACTAAACATTGGGTCAAACCTGCTAAAAACATAATATCATGACTGATGAACATGCATAACTGAAATCATGAGGAACAATGGGAGACTCGTCATATAACCAACATTACCGCGATAGAGCTTACGTAGTACTGACTATCACACTCAAGTGAGCAGAGCCGTCCAAAGCTTTTCCAGGGCTAATGACGCTACCATGATATCGATATCAAGCTCAAGGCTCCTTGAGGGCAGGGGAAGCTCCAAGGGAGGTCTCAAAGTATATATGTAAACCTACGTTGGCGCGTAGTTTTGAGGCACAGGTTTAACTGACCCTTAGCCTACTCGGTGCTAGACACTACTTCCAAAAACATGCATATACTCTCTATCATTTTTCAACGAAGCCGAACCACCGTCTAATGAAGAAGCTGACTCATAACATGCATACATAAATCTGATATCATAACATGAGGAGCCTTGGTTCAAACCATACCACAAGCCTAAAATAGTGGGAGTCTAGACTCCAAAATCCATATGGTAAGCTAATACATAAAGTTTAGATAAATTCATGAAAACATACGTGATCATATGGGCTTGCCCAATACTTAAACATGCTCGACATAGACTTGATCATTTAAAAATATGAATATATACTGGGTAATTCAAAATCATACTTTCTTCATAAACATTTCATCATGCTTGAATACATATTTCATAGATCTCAACTTTCATGAACTTTCATAGATGAGCATCATAATTTATAAAACTTGAAATCATAATTGATAATTGAAAATATTGTAAAATATGCCCATTAATAATAATTCAACATTAGAAAAATTCTTAGATCATATCCATGATTGAAACTTAGAAAATTCACACATTGGGTAAAATCCCCATAGATTCATCAATTAGAGTTTTCATGAATTGAGAGAGAATTGGGCATGGGTATTGTACCTATTCATAGCCTTACATACCTGAAGAGATCTGATTTCACAACTTCCTTGAATGCTCAATGGAAATTTGAGGAAGAACCTTGAAGAGACTAGGCTTGATCACTCCTTAAACCTATAAGCTTGCATGCATGAATTGGAATAGGCTTAGAATGACTTAACCCTTCTTAAGACACACTATTCTAAGCTTAAAATGATATAGTTTAGGCCTTAGGAACTTAGGAATTATGGAAAAGCCCTTAATAAGTTTGTAGGGAAAAATACACTGCCAGTCCCCACAAGGGACTGTACGACTCATCATCCCTAACCACGACTCGTGGTCACCTTCTCGTGATCAGCACTGGACTCTGCCTCCTGAGGGTCAACACAAGGGACACCACGACTCATGGCCTGCTAGTGACCACGAGGGACACCATGACTCGTGGTGTACCTAACGGCTCGTGGTGATTGAACGTGGGGAACACTGCCAATCGTCTCAACATTCACTTCCACTCCTGACTGCGATCATCCCGACGACTTGTGGTCCTGACCACGAATCGTGCATCCTCCCGTGGTCAACCCCTAGACCACCATCCGTAGACAAATTCTCCTCCACAACCATGAGTCACTTAAAGACTCGTGGCGCACCCAACGGGTCACTGGATGACTCGTCTTGTGACCTAGTGCAAAAAATCTTATTTTCTCCATTTCAACTCCCGGTCTGATCTTAGGGTTTTTGGGGTATTACATGATACCATACTCCACTCTTTTGGTGCCTTGCTTCAAGTTCATGAATTCTTCTACCTTAGCTTCTCTCGACTCCTAAGGGAGAAAACTTTTATTCCTTTGACTGGTATTACGCTTTAGAGCACGTGAATGTGCAAGTTAGGATGAAGTCTTTATAGAGTTAAACTCTATCGTATGATCTAGAATATGAAAGAATGGAAATATTTCCTAATGCTTCATAGTCTCCTTATAATTTATATGGTATGCTTCACACTAATTAGAAGGACATTACTAGATGTGGCTTCATAGACAACCTAGGACTTTTGAAAACCTAAAGCTCTGATACCATGTTGTCACATCCCGAATCTAGACCTAGAGCGTGAACCGACACCCAGACTACTTTTGTGATTCAAGAAAACCCTTGGCTTGGCTTACTATAAGTTTAGATTCCGATAATAATATAGAAGCTAAAATATAATGAGCACGATATAATGAAAGGGAATTTATTCTATAACTCAAATAAATGTTAAGAAGTAACATTATTGACTCGATAACTTCTCTATCTATGAAGCTTTTAAAATTGAAGATGGGTACGGAACATAGCTGCGATAGCTACCTCAATCTCTATAAATAAAAAAAGACTCTATTAAAATTGCGACACTCTGAATGTAGAAGGGCTCACCAAATAGCTAGATGAAGTGAAGTCCTAGCGAAGCGTCCCCTGCTGTGCCTGTCTACCTGAGGTTGCATCATAATATGATGTAGCGACAAAAGTGCATTAGTACATGGAATGTATAGTATGTAAAATAGCTGAATGAAACAATGTTAGCAAGAATATCTCAATAGGACATAAATGGAATCAATAAACTTAAAATGAAATAATAAAGTGGAGCTATACATGGAAACTCAATATGATGCGTGGGACACAATATGATCATGTTTAAAACAGTTTATGCAATAAAACTTATGCATCAAAATCATCTCTGTAAATACTTATGCATGTAAAGTATATCAATAGTTGGAAGTTTCTTATAACCTACGACCATCACATATAAGCGAATGATGATCCCATGCCTTGTCCATGTGGAGGAGAGCCATCCAAAGTCTTGTTAGGGATAGGACAAAATATTAACTTTGGATCCATAACTGAGTCCTTACCAGGGACTATTTTGAGGAGTCGCCCGAACCAACTAAACGATTCTATCCTATGTTGGTTTTGTAGTTCTGAGGCTTAAGGGTTCTTCAACCCGTTCACCTAACTCGATGCTAAATAATCCTTCCAAAACATATGCTCATATAAATAGGCCCTCAATGAGGCAAGATATGAAAACATCATTATAAAGTACTTTAGCAATAAATATAATGAATGTTTAAATTTATATAAAGCCTTGGCTCAAATCTCTTTAAACTTTGCTTACGAGCCTTGGCTCAAAACATTACTTAAAACTTTACTTATGTATCTTGACTCTAAAACATCTCTTTAAAACTTAACTTGTGAGCCTTGGCTCAAAATCATCTCATGACTTAAAAAAATAAGACTTAGTTAAGCTTTTGAAAATCATTCTAAAAATCATATCTTTATGCTAAAATCTCATCATGCATGATCTCTTGAAAATATTCTCAACCTTTATGAAAATAATGCATTTACTTCAAAAAATACATGATTTATAAATCATGCTTCTTAAATATCATTCTTTCATGCAACTAGGATTCATGGGATAAGAGACATGAACCGAACTCAACAATCAACAATCAATAATTAAGAATCAAGAATGAAGAATCAAGAATCACGAGTCAGGAATCAAGAATCAAGAATCATAAATCAAGAATCAAGAATCAAAAATAAAAAATAAAGGATCAAGAGAGTATGATAAAAACCAATAGAATAGAATTACAATCAAGAGATTACAATATACAACTCAATATGAAGAATTCAATAATGGCAATTCAACATACATATATAGAGAAGAAGAGAATTTAAGAATTGGATAAAAATCCAGCTTTAATCTCAATGAATTCTTGCATATATATAGGGCATAAGGATAATTAGGAATCCTTACTTAGGTTAGCCTTAAATACCTGAAAAAATAGAACCTTAGACTCAAGTTTGAAGAACCCTAATTTGGAGAAGAAAACTTCCTAGCTTCTTGAGAGCTTTGATCCTTGAATTCTACGTTGTAATGGAAGAACTAGGTGTTTAGCCTTCAAGAGTACTTAGGAATCTCAAAACATCTATGTTTAGGCAATTAAATGGTGGGAATTTCCTAAAATAACCATAAGATCAGTTTTGGTAACTTCACGCGTTAGTGAATTTGACCCGCTCCAGTGATGATGTGTCAGTTGATAATGCTTCATTAAAATGCTCATAACCTTTTAATTCAAACTCCAATTGACAAAAGGTTAGACGCGTTGGAAAAAATACTCAAAATTTGATGGGTTGAATCACTCAAAAATACTTCATAAATTGGAAGTTATGGTCATATGAAGTTGACTCTTAAGAACTCATATGAAAAAACTCAATCAATAAGAAGACTCAACTAAACTTTGTGTTAGATATTCCTTATGACCTTAATTTGTATCTAATTCACTTCTCACTCTTAAGAATTAATCTTAACACTTAGTTTTCATAAAATTCATCAGGTGCAGGTCTAACGACATACCTAGAATGATTTCAAACTTAACCCGAAAGTTTGAGGCATTACACCATTTGATGCTCCTTGGATATATATTGTGTTTGCCACCCTTTTTAGATTGATTTGAATATTAATGTCCTTTTCAGTAGTTAATGGCACTCTTCACCGAATATCATAAATCAATAATGATGAACGTCAGCCTTTATTTGCATTCAATGTTATAAATGCATGTGATAAATATCGGCCTCCTTTGGTATTCGACGTTATAAATAAATGTGATGAACGTTGTCCTCCTCCAATATTCGATGTTATAAATTCATAATAAAAAATGCCGGCCTCCTATAATTTTTAACATTATAAATAAATATGATGAATGTTGATCTCCACGGGTATTCGACGTTATAAATAAATATGTTGAATGTCAGCTTCATTCGATACTCAATGTGAAAACAAAATGATGAACATCAGCCTCCTCCAATATTTATGCGGTAAATAAGTATAATGAATGTCGGCCTCTATCAGTATTTAAAGTTATAAAATATGATGCTGTTTTCTGTGTTTGAATATATGATGGCTCTCTCAGCAACTAGAAAAGTAAATACAATGGCCCTCTCGACAACTAAAAATTAAAATATGACAACCCTCTTGGCTTTTGAACATGTGATGGACCTATCGACAACTGAAAGGTCATTAAGATGGCCCTTTTGGCTTTTAAACGGATGATGGCCCCCTCGATAGCTGAAAAGTAAATGTGATGGCTCTCTTGTCTTTTGAATGTGTGATGGCTCTCTCGGCAACTAAAAAGTAAATATGATGGGCCCCCTTGGATTTTGAATATATGATGACACTCTCGACAATTCAAAAGTAAATATGATACCCTCTTGGGTTTTGAATGTGTGGTAGCCCTCTAAGCATACTGAAAATATAATAGTTTTCAACTGTGAGCATTATTCTTTATTACTCTTTGATGTATCAAATATATCCTTTTCTAGAAGGCCTCCTCTATCTCGGGGGACAAGTTAGTGTTGCTTTATGCCCATATATTCGATATTATTTGAATGTATTTCCCTTTTTGAAAGACTGAGTTAGTTGATAAATAATGATTTTCTGAGAACCTTGTGACAACCTGCATCCTATAACACCTCAAAATCTCCTTAGATCAAATCCAGATTTAGAATGAAAAACCAGTAGAAAAACTAGAAGACCTTCTCAAGACGACTCGCCTGACAAGCCGTTGTCGGAAACAACGGTCCGTTAAGACAGTCATCAGTTTCCCTGGAAGAACTTTCTCTAGTTTTAACGAGTGATGTGATGACACGTTGCTTCTAGTAACGAGTCATTGTTTTGATGGTGGTGTCCATCCAAAAGCTAGTTAAAAACTTTCCCAGAACCAACAAGCCCAGTAACAAGTCGTGGAAAGAATAAACGACTCATCCTATTGATTTGTTGGAAGAATCCAGAAAAAGGGTGAGAAATCCCCTCCAGTGACAACGACTTGATTCAACGACCCGTAGTTCCATCAGATGGGTCGTTCTGTCCATCCATTAGAGGATATCTATAACATTTTTAAAATCTCCCCAATGACAAGGAGTGGAACCAACGACCCGTTGGTTCATCAAATGGGTCATTGTTCCCACCCATCATTCAGTTCCAATATCTAGGATTTTCATACCCAATACCAACGACTAGTTCCAATGAGCCGTGGTTCCACTAATGGCCCGTTGTGTGACCCGTTGGATCCCGACGGGCAGTTTTTCAAACTTTCTTCCAGAGGCATTTTAGTAACTTCTCGTTATTTTAAATCCTAAACTACATAATTTTGGAGTACTTTCGCAGGGGATTAGCGGGGGAGGTTGATCGGCCATCCTCCCTCACCTATCACTTTTCCCTACGTAAAAGTTCACGACCTTCCTCTCAAGTCAGGAGCTAGAGCATCTTTTCCTTCTCAGATTCTCCCAAGCAAAATTCTTAGGGATTTTCCTAAGGGTATGTGGGAATTCAACAAGGGATTCTTCCATCCTTGTATCCCAAATTAGTTTCAAAAAGCTTTTTAAATTCTACCCCTACAGAAGATTTGAAGTTATGGTTTTCAGTTAGATAAGAGACTCCTTAAATCTTATTAATTCCCTAACTTTACATGGTTAACCTTAACTGAAATTCATGCCCTAGTTCTATTATTCAGTTTGCTTTCTTAGTCTTGATATTTAGCATGATTTTGAGTAAAACTTGCATGATTTAGAACTCAGATAGAAACATTATTTTGCCGTGGTAGATTTTACTCGAATTATGAATGAATAGTACAAATACTTGAGAAGAAGTTAATATTTTGGAATATTTAGTCTCAGAGTCTCAATTAGTACTCAGTATACTTAGTATTCTATAGAAATGTCAGCTGATCAGTTTGACTATTACCAGTCTTTTGAGAAACTCAGTAAAACTAAGTAGAATTAGTTTATCAGCTTGGTAGTTGTTCTTTAGACCGTTAATGATGCTTCAGATAAAGAAGCTCTGACGAGTCTTAGAACATAGTATCTTTCAGGTCCTTAGACTCTCCAAACACTTCCAAATAAGTAGTTCTTACTTAAGTCTTAGGACATCAGTTTTGAGCTATCAGCACAGTTAGACACCATTAGGATTCTCAGTTGGAGTAGTACTTAGCACCGAGGGTGTCACGACCCGAACGTACACCCGGGACAAGGGACCCCGAGAGACCTCAATTCGACTCATGGCACTTGCATACATCTAATCTCATTCAAGTAAAGAGGAATACTTAACATAAACATACCGGAAACGTAAACATAACATAACACCAGAAGTACTAGGCATACACATGAGCTGAATACTATACATTATCTGAAAGCCTCTACTATATACGATGGGTTGACGGGACAACATACCCAAATAACCTGAACGACACTGAAACATAAGATAACATAAAGTATGTCAAACAGCCCTCGGAACAGGAGGACTCACCAATAAAATGAGAACGTAAGCTGAGGTGGGGAAGGATGAGGATGAGCCTGAGATCCAGACCCTGTATCCTGACACGATACAACATAGAAAGTATAAGGTCAGTACGTGGAATGTACCGAGTATGCAAGGTAAGTAAAATGGACATTTAAAAGTAAAACGAAACTCATAAGTAATGTAGGAGAAGGACATTATGCATGTATCATAAACTTCGTAAGAAAACATAGGGCTTAAGGATTTCAATTCATTCATAAAAACGTTCATAATCATAATCGTAAGTAAACTTTGTCAAAACATAACTTGAGCCAATAACATAAATATAACAATGCATAAGACAAGTGGAAAAATGGGAGGACACTACGTAACCGACACCTCATGATAGAGCCTTTCATGATGCCCCAACTATCTCACCCAAGTGGGCAGAGCCGACCCTTGCTTGCTAGGCGAGGGTCGTGCATTAGGTGTGATATCACATTTGAGGGGATCATAATCAATACATTATATCATTAGAAACCCATGTGACACGTGGTTATGAGACACCGGCGTAGTCCTTTGAACGACGGGATGCTCGGTGCTAGACACGGCTCACAAAAACATGCATATAGGCTCATACATAAATCCATAACATCATGCATTAAGATCCATAGGCTAAAATACAACATTTGTCATCATTGTTCCCCTTTAAAATATGCTTAGCCAAGAATCATAGGCCCTTTTCATCGGCCAACATCATAAATCAATAAATCATGCAATTCGCTTCATAAATCATAAATCATTCTTTAACATGTGGGCATTGCTCAATACTTCATCATATTCAATTCTTTCAAAATATGCTCATAAACATGAGTAACTTGAATTCATGCTTTTCTGTCATCAACAAATTCAAAATATTGCATATTCATCATAAATTATAACTTTCATGAACCTTCATCAAATGGGCATTTTCGATTTAAAAGATTAAAACATGATTTTAAGGAAAACAATATAAAACCTGCACATGGTTCATAATTCAATAATTAAAACTCAATTAAATCAAACCCATGAAGAGAAATCACATTTCCATGCATTTGAGTAAAACCCCATAGAATTTGAATAGGAGGATCCATGATTACATCGAAATTTGGGCATGGGTGTGAAAGAAATCACCCATTCTAAACCCTACATACCCGGGAATGGATTGATTTCGAGGTTCCTTGAACACCCACAAAGAGATTGATGGAAACTTGGGGAAGAAGACCTTGAATCTCCCAAAAATCTCTCTAAAGTTCTTGCATGAGAATGGGCATGCATAAAGAACTTAACTCACCTTAACCCCACTTATAAAAATACACAAATGACATAGTTTTAGAGTCTTAAAACGTGGAAAAGTCGAATATTCCCTTAATGAACCTGCCCTAAGATTTGGTCGAGTGGAACCCACGGGAGGTACCATAGGTCATGGGAACCACCAACGACCCGTCATGTCCCTCGTTGAATAGACTGCTGAATGCCTTCTCTCGGAACTAATGAATGGACGGATAGGACGGCTCGTCCATTGAAACCATGGTCCGTTACACCGTTCGTTGTTTGCTCCTCATAAAATCTGAACCCACTTACCACGAGCCTCACCACGACTCGTGGTTCCTTCCAACGTGTCATGGTCTCAACCCGTCAGTTCCACTGGGAATTATTAGCTTCCAACAACGACCACAACCATGACCTATGGTTACTTCTAACGGGTCGTTGGGTCTCCTGTTGTTTACCCTATCACCCAGCCTGGCCCTAACCATGATCGCAAAGGATGGACCGTTGTATCCCTCAACGGGTCATCATACCCCTCGTTGTCTCCACTCCCACCAACCTTTCCCTGACCAACGACAACATTCAACGACTCGTGGTTTGATACCACGAGTCGTTCTGTGGTCCGTCCTGTGGTATCTGCCAGTTTTTTTGCACTTTTCAAATTACACTCTCGGGTCTATTCTTAGGCCTTCCCAGGGTATTACAATATCTCCCTCTTTGAAATATTCGTCCTTGAATGTAGGAAATAAGTAGCAAACAGAAACATACAATTTATCATAGCCATCTACTGATCATATGAACTGAAATTTTCACGGAATGACTACCTCCGAACCAAACCACATAGTTGAACTGATCTCATGCTTCACATACACATTGATACACACAAAAGAAACTTGTACACATGAACTGAAAATAAAAAATAAATGGGATCGTAGGGTAGAACTGATACCTCAAGTCAGAACTAAGCCGATAGAGAACAAATGTGGGTATCTAGTCATCATATCCGCATTGGCTTCCCATGTAGCTCCCTCAACATGCTGATTTCTCCATAAGACCTTAACTGAAGCTACTTCTTTGTTTCTCAACTTCCGAACCTGACGATCCAAGATTTCAATGGGAATTTCTTCATAACTGAGGTTGTCTTTTACCAAATGCTGTCTACCGGGACTACCAAGGCTGGATTACCCAAACACTTTTTCAAAAGTGACACATGGAAAACGGGATGAACTGAAGATAACTCCAATGGCAAGTCTAAATAATATGCCACCTTACCAACTCTTCTCATAACCCGGTAGGGACCAACATAGCGGGGACTGAGTTTTCCTTTCTTTCTGAACCGCATGACTCCCTTCATGGGAGATACCTTTAGAAATACCTAGTCGTCCACATCAAACTCCAAATCTCTTCTCCTCACATCAGCATATGATTTCTGACGACTCTGAGAGGTTTTTAACTAGTCTCTTATCAATTGGACCTTTACCATGGCCTCGTGAACTGAATCAGATCCTATCACAGCTGCCTTACCAACCTCAAACCATTTGATGGGCGATCTATACCTTCGCCCATAAAGAGCCTCGAACGGTGCCATCTGGATACTAGAGTGCTAACTGTTATTATAAGCAAACTCGATCAAGGGCAAATGATTGTCCCAACTACCTTTAAATTCCATAACACATGCTCTCAACATATCTTCAAGAGTCTGGATTGTTCGCTCGGCTTGGCCATCCGTTTGGATGAAAGGCCGTGCTGAGCTTGACTTGAGTCCCAAGTCCCTTCTGAAAAGACCTCTAAAACTAAGAGGTAAACTGAATACCTTGGTCTGAAATAATAGACAAGGGCACTCCATGAAGTCGAACCAACTCCCAATTATACAACTTGGCATAATCATCCGCTGAATCCATGGTCTTAACTGGTAGGAAGTGTGAAGCCTTAGTTAACCTGTCTACCACCACCCAAATGGAGTCATAGTGTCAGCGAACGAGGTAGGCCTGTAACGAAATCCATATTTATTTCCTCCCACTTCCAAGTGGGAATGCTAATATCCTAAAGTACACTCCTGGCCTTTGATGCTCGACTTTTACTTACTGACAGTTGGAATATTTAGCTACGAACTCCGCAATATCCTTCTTCATACCATCCCACCAATAGATTTCTCGCAAGTCCCGATACATTTTCATGGATCTTGGATGGATGGAATATCTTGTACCATGTGCCTCATGCAATATTCGATCCCTCAAATTATCGATGTCCAGAACACATAGTCGACCCTGGTATCGTAGCACACCATCTCCCCCTTGGTAGAAAACCTCCACCTTCTGACTCCGTACCGCCTCCTTCAGCTTCCTCAATGTTGGATCCTCATGTTGCCAGGATTTAACATCAACCGCCAAGGACGATTTTGATGCGTTATGTACAACAACACCGCCATCGGTCGAGTCGATCAATCTAACTCTCAGTATTGCAAGTCGGTGAACATCTTTCACCAACTCCTTCTTCCCCTTATCTACATGGGACACACTCTCCATCGAGAGCCTACTAAGCTCATTCGCAACCATATTTTCCTTACCTCGGTGGTAAAGGACACTCATGTCATAGTCTTTAAGTAACTCCAACCACCTCCTTTGTCGAAGATTTAGATCTTTCTGTGTGAACACATACTACAAGCTTTTGTGATCTGTATACATCAACATGGACCCCATACAAGTAATGCCGCCATATCTTCAATCCAAACACCACCGCGGCCAACTCGAGATCATGGGTCGGGTAATTCATTTCATGAACTTTTAGCTGTCTCGAGGCATATGCTATTACCTTCCCACGCTGCATCAACACACATCCCAGTTCGACTCTCGAAGAATCACAATATACAGCAAAGCCATCAATACCCTCGGGCAAAGTCAACACAGGGGCTGAAGTGAGTCGAGTCTTCAACTCTTAGAAGCTTTTCTCACAAGCATTCGACCATTGGAACTTCACCTTTTTCTTAGTCAACTTGGTCAAAGGAGCCGCAGTAGATGAGAAACCCTCAAAAGACCTCCAGTAGTAGCCAGCTAGACCCAAGAAACTCCGAATTTCTGAAGGATTCATCGGTCTAGGCCAATTCTTCACCGCCTCAATTTTATGGAATCTACCCTTATGCCCTCGCTTGACACCACATGAACCAGAAATTCAATCGAGTCTAGCCAAAATTCGCACTTATTGAACTTTGCATATATCTGACGATCCTTGAGGGTCTAAAGTACTACCCTCAGGTGGGCGGCATGCTCCTATTCGCTCCATGAGTATATCAAGATGTCGTCAATGAACACAACCACGAACATGTCCAAATATGCCTTAAATACTCTGTTCATTAGATCCATAAAAGCTGCAGGGGCATTGGTTAGTCTAGAAGACAACACAACAAATTCGTAGTGACCATACCGAGTCCTGAAAGTGGTCTTTGGGATGTCACTCTCCCGAACCCTAAGCTGGTGATACCCGGACCTGAGATCAATCTTGGAGAAGCACTTAGCACCCTGAAGCTGGTCAAACAAATAATTGATCCTGGGTAAGGGGTACCTGTTCTTGACAGTAACCTTGTTCAACTTACGATAGTCAATACACATGCGAAGGGAACTGTCCTTCTTTCGAACAAATAGAATTGGTGCACCCCATGGAGTGCTCGGTCTGATGAAGCCCTTGTCCAACTGTTACACCCCGTAAGTTTCTAGTGAGTAGTCAAACTATTCATACTTTGGTTAAGAGTTTTAGGGTACAACACGTATGAGAAAGGGGCCTGGGGAAAGGTCGAACGAGCATGGAGTTGGGACCGCGCGGGAGAAGGCCGAACCAGCTGCCAAAGGGGAAACGTGGCTCGGACCCTCCCTAGTGCATTGGGCTTTGTGGCACGGCCCAAGATTGGAGCGTTGGGATCCGTTCCACGTTTCCCTATGTCCACCGCCCAAGTTATACATAAGTTCAAATATTTTTCATTGTTCATTTAAAAAAAATCAAATCTGCGACTAGAGAAGGGGAGAACGCCATTTCCAAGTTAAATTCCTCTGTTTACGCTACAAAACACTACCCGAATTCAAATTAACTTCGGGTATCGAAGTATAAGGCTGCGAGGAGCATTACTACGGATTTGGTTTCACGAAATTTGCCCCGTGAATCGTAGCCTCGTAGAGCCAAAGTTGTCAGAATTGCGTCAAACTAATTTTTATGCGATCACAGGCTTAAAGTAAGCATTTCTCCCTTCTGGACTTTCGAGAATTTATAAGTTTTTGACTGAGTTTCATCAAGTTGAAATATAGTTAATATTTATATATAAAGTTATTGTTTTCTTCGAATTTAGTATTGAAATTAGCCTCATTCTTCCAAT